>MCFK01010872.1:0-10223 GCA_003610855.1 Erysiphe neolycopersici | reverse complement strand
TATCGAGTTTCTACTGTATATACAATTCTGCAGTCGGTGGTGGTGTTATTGAATTGCGATATGAATTCAACAACTGATGTTTTTATCCAATTGTAATAGACCCCTGTAGCCACTAAGCCAGGGGTACATAACTTATGCTCCAATTAAAAATAACCAAATGATTACATAATATCAAGAGTGCGGTGCACAGGTAATTAATTACTGGGTTTTGCTGGATATCTAATTGGCTTTTTGGGCAGGGAGTACCGAGCAATAGCAGCAGAAGCAATTAGCAATTTACAGGGAACATAGGATAGCAATTGAATACCAATCGAATTTGGGATTTCATCATCGGAGGGAAATTTTATGTAATGTGAACAAGGAGATTCGATTGTGATTGGCGGTCTCAACCAGGGAATATAGATTAGTAAGTATGTAGCGTAGGGGTAAGTCTAAGTAGTTAGTTAATTAATTAGTATTGATTGATTGATTTCCACTCCCGATCTATTTCATAGATTACAGAATTCTTTCTTTTTTCATCGTTAAATGTCGAGATTAGAGTGCAGATCGTATCAGAGTTTGTATAAGATGTGGATCAACGAAAATACCCCATCATGAGAGTACAGAGGGAAAGTTAAAGGCTGTACCTCTGTAGATAGTGAGTTATCGCATGCAAACTGCTAATTATAGTGCCCGTTCTTTTTCAATGTTAGTCTCCTCCACTTGGCTATTTTTCGCTCCTTATCCCACCACTCGCTAAATAAATATATTCATAAATTCTAACTCTCCACCAATTAATAGCTTCGATATTTCTCACGTGATCTGATTTTTTTACAGGGAATATATTATTACGGTCGTTGGATAAGGTCATTAATTTTGGCGTATCTATCTATCAATTGTTTGATTTGCACTTATACTCTTTGATTTGAGGGAAAAACAAAGACTGATCAGCTAGAACTACTACTGTCAGGAGATCTTACAGACGTATACCGATAAGAATTGGAAAAGTTTACGCAACTCTCTTTTGTATCTTTAAATGATGTAAGTTGATTGATTGTGATGTATTTGTTTTTTTTGACTCTGAGCCTTCTGACTGCCTAAATCTTCACATTATTTTGCACGGAAAACTCCGACTGACGTTAAAAGCTATTTATTGATCTCTTCTTGCGATGTATACATAGTTGAAATATTTTAAGATCGTCGTCTCAAGATAACAAACGCTTGGTATCAAATAGCCTTCGTATTTACTGTATTAGTGTTGTGTTAAATATTTCTATAGTTGGTGGTCCCTGCACAAAGCACGGACCCTCGTCCAATGGTCCAATTGAGCGCCTGAAAAGTAAAGTAACCGTATTACCCCTGTCGGAATGACCCCCACCCCCCCTACCCCTGGCACTAATAACCTCATGATTCTTCCCTAGTCGGTTAGATGGCAAGATTCCCAATCAAATGCTTTCCTATGTACCATTCTTTCCTAACCTCACCAAACTCCAGGATTGGAGAAGTGGTTGAACAACATCGTTCTCATTGAAAGAACGTATTTAATTCTGTTCAATAAACCTAAACAACTGTTTAATTTGCGTGGCTGCGACGACCGATCCTTAGAGCGAATCAACCGTGCTTGGAAGACAATGAGCTTTGGTCATTCCGCGCCATCCGGTCATACCAAACAGATCTATTCCCGGCCTTCAATTTGCTTACTGAAAACCGTTCTCTTTGTCTTTGCTCAGGCTTCTCATGCACTCGTAATACCGCTGACGCAGTATTTTGGTGTTGAGAATGATGATGTGCCAGCTGAAGCAGAACTAAGTATATGGCTATATCTAGCCATCGCTGCTGTTCTTGTGCTAGCAGGAGGAGCTTTTGCTGGTTTAACTATTGCGTGGGTCAACCAGGAAAACTTTGATATTGCTAATACATAGACGTAACTAATAATCAATTGTTACCATAGTTTAATGGGCCAGGATGGTGTTTATCTACAAGTAATTGCAACCTCGGGTGAAGGCACACAACAAAGACATGCTAAATCAGTTCACAATCTGCTCCAAAGGGGAAAACATTGGGTCTTAGTCACTCTTCTTCTTAGTAATGTTATCGTTAATGAAACATTACCCATAGTTCTTGATCGATCATTAGGAGGAGGGTGGCCAGCTGTTTTGGGAAGTACCGTCCTAATAGGTACGCTGTGAGAATTAAGCCCATCAATATTATAATTTTAATTTAAATCATAGTTATATTCGGCGAAGTTATTCCTCAGTCCGTATGTGTTCGTTACGGGTTATCTATAGGTGCCTTTATGGCACCATGTGTTCTGGCTCTAATGTGGGTTCTTGCACCTATTGCTTGGCCAATAGCCAAACTTCTCGATATACTTTTAGGAAAGGATCATGGAACTGTATATAAAAAATCAGGTTTAAAGACATTGGTTAGATTACATAAGACACTGGGCTCGAGTCCAACTGAAAGGCTTAATCAAGATGAAGTTACCATTATTAGTGCCGTCTTGGATCTCAAGGAAAAAGCAGTTGGTGATATCATGACACCAATTGACAATGTTTTTACAATGTCTGAAGATACGATACTAAATGAAGAGAAAATGAACACTATCTTGAGTGCTGGTTACTCCCGAATTCCTATATATAAGCAAGGAAATCCTAATCATTTTATTGGCATGCTTTTGGTGAAAATTTTAATCACTTATGATCCAGAGGACTGTAAGCGAGTTAGCGAATTTGCTCTAGCATCTCTTCCCGCAACCCGACCAGAAACAAGCTGCTTAGATATCGTCAACTTTTTCCAGGAAGGGAAGTCACATATGGTTCTTGTATCTGAAAATCCTGCAGAAAACTATGGTGCTATTGGCGTCGTCACGTTGGAGGATGTAATCGAGGAACTTATTGGCGAGTAAGTTAATTACAATTCTTGGTCTGTATTTCGCATCGCTGATCTTTGTAGGGAAATTATTGACGAGTCGGATGTGTATATTGATGTTCACAAAGCAATCAAACGTTTAGCACCCGCACCGAAAGCTCGTACCCAGAAGCGTCATGTCATTAATACAGGTGAGGTTGCAACTCAAACTGTTCAGGGGGGTTCTCCAGATAATAAAGGTTACCTGTCTAGAAATCAAAACGATACTTTGATAAATGAGAATCCTACAGCCCCTTCTCACACGGGAAATAACCCGGAAATATCTTTGATTTGAAGAGGCTCTGTGGGAGTCTAAGAATATAGTCAAATAACAGTCCAGCGTAATTCATCTAACGAGCGAGAATATATTAAGCATCTCGACTCATCGAGTTTTAGTAAAATTTAATTCATGATATGATTTTATAATATAACACATACATAGCAACTTAATTATCAAGAAAAGAAAAATAATCAAATTACCACAGAATTGGTTGGTAATTTTAGAAAATATCTTCCAAACTTTTTCCTGCTGGTACCACGCCCCGATTTAGTATTATTTCGCTTAGGACTCCCCAATTAAAGTTGGTGCTCATCACAACTACCACACGTAGAAAAACTCCCATTTCGCCCAACTTTTAACTTAATTCCATAGAGAAAAAAAAAATGAAAGATCATTCCGAGGCTATTTGCAAACACGCAGAACTTAGTTCCAAAGCAATATTCGCCATGGTTTCCTAACAAATTTTAAGTAAAGCGCAGCCATCTCTGCTCTACATTCGCGTTTAAGAAGGCTGCATTAGAAAAAAGGACCCAAAAATAACTATCAATAGTTTTCAACCTGCTAAGCAAGGAAGGGGAGCATTCCTCCGTCGGTCGCTCGTGTTGATTGGCTCAATAAGATTAACCTCGCTCATATTGCTGGACTTATTGTAGCAACGTAGCAAAGCACATATTCTTTGTTAAAGGTCACTCACTATATATCGCTTGGCTTGGAATGGGCTGCACAATAATATATATATATATATATATATATATATATTAGCACAGGGAAGAACTCAATCACACGCTTTCCAGAAGTTACCAAGACTATTTTTTTTTTCTTTTTTTAATTCATTGTGTATTCAGCTATCTAGCTATGACACTCTATTTACATAAAATCATATACTAATCGAAAGACGACTTTTTAATTGCGGATGGTTCAGGCGTCATATTAGGCCTAAACCGTTACCATCTCAGGAACATCGGCAACGGCAACGCCCCCGGAGGCCAAGGCCTCCGGGGGCGTTGCTGTTGCCAAGTCCTGAGGTGTCCTACTTTGCTTCTCGGTGTCCGAGGAGCTGGCCTTTTATATTATTTACTTAATTTTTTAATGGAATTTCTTAATCTCCCTTGAACGATGATATACATCTTGTGGCGTCAAGAAACTGAAGTGTAGTCTTTTTACCTTCCGTGGTTCGAAACGGTATAGGTAGTGTTTTGGGATTTATTTCTTTAGAAATTCTTCTCCTCTCACTTGAGAAGTTTTTACAATAAAGCAGCAAGTGCTCTACAGTCTGCTTTCCTTTCATGCAAAAATTGCACATATTATCTCTAATTCTTTTTATCTTATAGAGATAAGCCCTTGAATTTCCAATACCAGTTCGCGCCTGGATGTATTCTGCCTGAGTTTTCCGATTGAATTTGGTATATAAGAATGGCTTTAGGCTAAAAGTTGGAGTACTTGTTTGTGCTTGAATCTGGTAGTAATTTCCAAGACTCTTTGCTTTCCGTCCTTCCTCCTGACGCAGCACTTGCTTTTGCCAGTCATCTTTCCATTTCTTTATTATTTTTTCCCTAATCATTTCTGAAAGAAATGACATGGTTGTAAATTTATCATTCCTTAATGGTGTTTTGGTTATTTCTCCTTTTGCAAGACTATCCGCAATCTCATTCCCTTCTATCCCTAAATGACCAGAACACCATTGTAGGTTATGGTTTAATCGTTGGGCTTCTTTACGTATTTGATGACATGTATAATTTGATGCGCTCGATATTTTCTATAAAGAGATGCCTGGCTTTCAGTAAATATTTGGCAGTCGTTAAATGGCGTAAGTTTTTTAATGTGCCTAATGGCTTTTAAGATGGCGTAGGTTTCAGCATCTGTAATTCCCATTGAGGCTCCAATGTTGTATGAATAGCATTTCACTTCTCTTGTATGAGGAAGATAAATTGCTATACCGATAGCGCAGCCCCATAGATGTTTTGGTTTTTACTAAAGAAGCATCAGTGTAAGCAATAGTTGTATCAAGTGGTATTGTGCTCAGGTAAGTCTGATATTCTTTATATGTATTGGTCTTGGAATCATTTGAGATCTTAATATGTAAGCTAGCCTTTTGCCAGGGTGGAGTACATGTTGTATTTGAAAATTCCACTTTCTATGATGTGTTAATTTGCCGTATTAAAACGATTAATCTAAGAAGTTGTGTTTTGACCTTTTTATGTTCTATGCATTCGATCAGGCCTAGGTCGAATGAATCCTCTAATGTACGCTTGTCCTGCAGTAGACGATATACCCTGTCTTTGAGCGAGTGATTATCTTGTATCCTGAGTATGCGTAAAGCATAGTTTAATCCGAGTTTAAAGTGACGAACTCTGGTCGGAAGAAGTGAAGCCTCTATTCCAATTGGGATATTTCTATAAGCACTAGTCACAAAGATAATAATAGCATGATTCTGTAATTTTTCATATTTTGTAGTAAGTGATGACGATCCATGATTTCCATACCATAATAATGAACCGTAGTCCAATACTGGTATTACACAAGCGAGGTATAGCTGTCGCAGGGCGTTAAATTGAAGTCCATTTGTTCTAGAAGCGAGTCCTCGGAGTCGCTCTAGGGCACCATTTGCAAGTTGTAATCGCTAATTGGCATGAGTTTTGAAGGTAAGTTTGGTGTCAAAACAGAAAGAAGCCTAACCAGCGAAACTCTTATTTCGGATGTAGAAGTGTATTCTGTAATGAAAGTGGACATGCGATTGGATCCCTCCGTCGATGGAAATGTATTCGAATATTCCGCAGGTATTGATTGGGTCTTGGAAATATGGTCAGCAGATGTAGACAAGTATGTCAGTACAGAGGTACATCCTTTAACTTTCCCTTCTCCACTTTGAGAGATCTCATAATTGAGAAGGGAAAGTTAAAGGCTGTACCTCTGTACGTAAGTATGCTTAGTAAACAATTAGTCAAAGGTTGTGTTATAATGCATCAACATAAAGTTACGTAATTTTGCGATTTCCGAACTATTTCCATTTAGAGTTAAGCTAGGTCTAATTTTACACGGGTCTTGGCTTATGTAACAAAAACGCTGGTCTTTCTTTGTAGAGGTTCCTTTTTGGGGGGTGGTACTTTCAGAACGTCCTAATTTTATAACAAAAAAACGCCATTTCCAATAATATTTTAAAGAATAGCTAGATATTAATGTCTCGAAATTGACACTTCCACTTTTGAGGAATCTGGAATAATGGCAGTAGCAGATGCAACTGGAAAAGATAGATCACTTAGCTTTTGAGATGAGAAATTGGAGGAGGTTTTTTTTCTTTCTTTTCTTTTTTTTTCTTTTTTCCTCATGTTCTCTTCGTTTCCCGAGAGTAAATTTAATGGGGCTCGTTATTCTTAATACTAGATACCGTAGCGCCGAGTTTTGATAGTGCCTTGAATAGCTACAGCAAGTAAAGTAAGCTTGCGTGGGGACTATTTTTGACTTTGACTGACTTAACTTACTTTTTTTGCCAATAGATAAAAATTATACGTACATTTATTAACATGCCTGCAGAGCAAGTAAGTAGCTAGCTACCTACCTACGTACTTTGATGGACTGCTGTTAAAGCTTCGAGGAAATAAATGTACGTGGATGTAATGTAACCCATATCGATCGTACAAATCAAAAAGTATATTTATAAAAAAAAAAGTCTTCGGGTCAAAATACCAAGGCAAGGATGAATGAATAGTTGGCAGGTATACTCTAGATGTAAACTGTCTTTACACTCACTCACTTTACATATAATTTACGTTTGCTTCCTTTTCCACACAAAGCAAGCAAGCAAGCAAGCAAGCAAGAAAGAAAAAAACAAACAAGATAATAATAATATTGGTAACTAGTAATCAATAGTCGATGTTAAAATAACCAACCAACCTCATAATGAGAAGAACAGTCGGTAGAAAAACCACAGAATATCCATCTATCCATCCGCTTACTCACTTTACTCACTGGGACAATGCCTCGCTCGCTTCGGAAATTTATTTACAAGAATAATTAATAATCGCCGGCCATCAATTATTTTATGAAAAACACTAAAATAGTGAAGTTAGTTTATGAGACTGAGCAGATCCAGAAGAATCCTAGTATTTACTATATATATATATTTATTACATTATATATTTTCTCCACTGTTCACAATTTATTTAATGGCGCTTAAAATTTATTTATACGTAATTCATAATCAACTCTACTCTGTAATTAAATTTATTTACATGGTAAAATCAACCAACAAGAGAGGCCAGGCCCCTCCTATCACTTTACACATTTACATGTCTAAAAATAGAATTGCATTTTATGATCGTCGTGGTCGTCACATTTGGATTAACTAACACAGCCTTGAGTGAGTGATATTGCATAATCAACCGACCCCTGCATGACATGCTATGCACAAATTTTATGCTAATATTTATTTTACGGTAATTTGACGAAAATTTTCCAATTCAGTTGAGGAGTGTGACCATTGAGGCTTAAGTTCCGAGTTAGCTATCTCCCACTAACTAACCGCTGTTACATGGCAATATGTGTGTCGATTAGCCAAATTCGGATTAAAGCCAATCATCATCATCAACAAACGATCAATCATTTGCAGGCACGGGCCAGTGACGCAGCTAGAACAATAACTCAAAAATAGCTTCATTCACCCAACCGCAATATCTCTCCGAGGGACAATTGAGGAGTTACCACGGTAATAAGGGAATTTATTTTTATATCTCTACCCCGTTATTTATAAATAAGTACTTCCACATGTTGTCAGGCTAATTGATAATCTCTGGATCACACTTTCGACCCTAATTCATTAACATTTCTCATTGTATTGAGTGATACAAGTAATCAGGAACGATGGTGATCCTCAGTCCAAGAATCCAGTTCTATGAGATTGCTGATCAAGAGTGGTGAGATAAAGTCTCATACCCAGAAACAGATGCATAGAGCTGTCAGTAATAATTCGTTCACAGGTTTCCGAAATATCTTCGAGAAAAGTTTCAGAGTTGCTTAGCTACATGTTGGAACTTTCGATTTCCATTACTTCAAAAATCATCACCTGCACAGCTTGTGGCACATACACTTTGTCAAGTTCTCGATGATGCCGGAAGATATCGATTTGTTGATTTTTGTGCTGGCGCTGGGGGACCAACACCCACCATAGAGCAAGAACTCAATTCAAAATTAGCAGTCCAGTACTCTTCCTCAGAAAAGACGAAAGGAATCAAGGCACCAGCACAATTTGTACTCACAGACTTACATCCTCACATTCCTGAATGGACTAGAATATCTAAACATGCAGAAAATATAACCTTTATCCCTGAATCAGTGAATGCTACATGTGCGCCATCATCTGTGAAAAGCAGCGATGAACAAAAAGTTTTCCGACTCTTCAACTTATCTTTTCATCATTTTGATGATAAATTAGGATCAGATATTATTCGAAATAGTCTTGAGACGGCTGATGGATTTGGGTTAGTTTTTTTCCACTCCGAAACTTTGTTGGAATAATATCTGATTCGCTGAATCTGTTTAGAATTTTTGAGTTACAGGATCGAACGCCCTCTTCTTTGATGTTGATGATGCTAATAGGACTTTTGTTGTTTCTTGTTACTCCATTTTACTTCTGGAGATCTCCCGGGCACCTATTTTTCACATATGTTATACCTATCCTTCCTTTTGTCGTTGTAACAGATGGATATATATCTTGTTTTCGCACACGAACTCCCGAAGAAGTTTCGGTACTTATTAAAAACTGTGGTGCATCAATAGAAGACTGGAGGTTTCTCAGTGGTCGGGAACAACACACATGGCCAATTGGCCACATGTCATGGATAATTGCTATTAAGAAATAGAGTGTCTATTTGGACCAAAAACTCCATTGTGATCGGGGTCTTATCCTTGCTCATAGCTTACATTAACGCAAAGAGAATGAATGTACACTGGTCCTTCTGCTAATGTAAAAGATATAAAATTGACAGCGACTACTAAAATATGTAGTTAGTTTCCACGCCTATCTATACGTATTGCGCAAAGTGTAAAGATAGATTCGTTTTATATGTAAACGTGCCATCCCATGTTGTAAGTGCCGCCAGATTATAAAGTTCATTCGAGATTTGCAACTTTTTCTAAAACCCCACCCACCCATGTGCGGGTATCACTCATTAATGAAAGTGGCTATCACGATGCAGAAACTGTGGGAATTCGGTCTCGGAGTTTTCTTAAAGAAACAGAATGATTCAGAATTATTTAGAGCGTTTGAGGCATGAATACTTTCAAGGAATGTGCACAGACCACTTATGTACACTTAATTGGAATCGCGTTAATTCAAACTAGATTTATGGCCCCCTCGNNGCTAGTGGCGTGATGTTGTCGTTTAGAAGGTGGTGATGTTATGCCTGTGTTGTGAGATTATGTGAATTTTGAAACGTTGAGGTGTGATCAGAGTCTGATGGCTTGTTTTCGCGACTTTCGTTTACTCATGTCGTCTATGCAATTATGACCCACAGTGAGCATTGTGATATTCAGTCGCTGCTACATCATGTCATCTTCAAAATATTAACTGATTTGTTATATAAATCCACCAAAGTTACTTTTTTTTCCGGGTGTATTTGCACATATTTTTATATTGAACAATCTTATTATGGTGTGTCGATGTTGAGGATCGAATCTTCATCTCTTCTTGTTGGCTTGGATCTCTCAATTTTAAATGTAGTGTCATAAAAATTGATAGTACATCGATATTAACTGCGAATAAATATTAGAAATAATTTTTTTTCAGTATACGATAAGTCGTATTATAGGAAATTATAATACAATGGTTTCCTGCGTATAAAATATTTTTTTTAAATTCTTTTGCTTTTGCTTCGCTGATCATAGGTACATTGTTTTTCCTGATAATATCAAATCAATATTTGGTACTATATCCAATTATTAATATTGTCTGAATGACATATATCTGCTGAGTTTGGGCGAAAAGTTTGGTCTGGAAATACAACAACCTCTATTTTGTCGTACTTGCGTTGTCGCGTTACTTGATGGTGTTAAATTTTAG
>MCFK01010847.1:180-11067 GCA_003610855.1 Erysiphe neolycopersici | reverse complement strand
TGTTGGTGCATTCCAAACTTTCAGAAAATCATCCATAAATTCGCTTAAGAAATCTACATCTAGTTCATTGCTAAGATGCGACTTGATAGCCGTCTTAATGTGCCAAGCACAAATTATATTCTTCAAAACGGGAAACTTTTTATCAATGGCATGCAATATGGCAATCCCCCTATGGGTTACAATGACTCCAGGCTCTGGTATATTATTCTGAAATAATAAATTTCCTAGCACATCCAGAGCCCACACATACATAGTCTTCCTCGGTCTCTCGGCTAAGAAAAACGTACCCTACTTCAAATGTGGTGTTTATGGTTTGTGTATCCGACAATATTGGAGTAGTGGCATCCCAATACGATTTTTATTGTATATATAATCAATTATAATCACTTCAGGAAATTGTCGTAAAAGCATGATTGAAGTTTTATGACTAAAGAAAAGTTTAGTCAAGCTGTCGTTTGCATCTACTGAGTATTCAATCCACCATTCTTGGTCCTACTCTCGGAATTCATGGTCCCCCTCTCCACGAAGAAGTATCAGCAGTGCACGTATTGGTGTTTGTCCTCCAAGCTGTTGTTTTCTGTGTTTTGCTTGACAATTATATACACCACTAGCTGTGGCATGGCTATCTTCTTGTCTCAATTCAACAAGTATGGTCTTTGGTCGAATACCAAGTTCTGATTTACGAATTAAAACCTCTTTTTCTTTCTCAGTTATGCGTGTAACTGAAGAGTGACCAATTGCAGATATTGAAGGTACATGACTGTGGATTAAGTGGCTAATATCAACAACGTATTCGTCGGCCGATAAACGAATCCACAAGGTAAACTGGCAGTTACATCGTTGACATCTAGAGTGTCTAATTCCCAGAGATTCACTCCCTTTAATTCCTACACGATCACATCTTAATTGACGGGATGTAACCACGCCTTCAATGTTGATTTTTCTAGTGGATAAACGTAAGCCATATCCATGTTCAGCCGCAGCATTTCGACAGACAAAATTTGCAGCTTCGAGATACAAGAATCGATCTGAGGTTGGGTAAATAGAAGACGTAGACATTCTGATCAATAATAAGACAATAGTCGAATTAGTGTTTTGATAGGAATATAATTTTTAGACTGCTAGTATAGTAGGTGAACCAAAAAACTATATCAAGATCAATGCTCTGAATTAATTACTTTAATTTTTTATATTCGATTGATTTTAGGTATTAATTTATTTCAAACGTAAAGGAGTATGAGTAAGTAAAAGTTATTCTTTTATTGTATATATAGTTAGTATATAAGGAACCTTGAAGAAGTGGTTTACTTTTTTTAACCTCTGTTTACAGAAATTAAATCATTGATCTTACAATTGCTATAGCAAATGGTCCCATGAACTTGCCCCAGCAAATTAATTACCTTGCCCTTTGGGGCCAGTTAGAAGCTATGGAATTATTATATATAAAGTTGAAAGAACCGTATGGAGAAAAAATTCTGATGTAAACGAACGGTGGGTTGCAAAGTTGCAAAATAATAACTACCTTCGCTTAGTCTATGAAAAAAAGGGTTACGTAATTTATATTAACAGGGGGATTGGATTATCCATGATGTTGATAACTCAAGTCATACATAATTCACAATTAAAGCCTGCGATGAATGACCATTGTAGGCTACAGGATTTCTATTGGCTAACAAGCCGTCACATAACTTACAGCCCTTTCTTTAATGTTTAATGGCTTGCTTAGCTTGGCTTGTATGAGACTTGAAGTAAGTTGAAAGCACTATTTCAGAATACTTATGCGACATGTGATTGCTGTGATTGATTGATTGCATGCATGCATGCATTATTTATGAAATAGATATTTAAACTCTTTTTTTTTTTTTCCTTTTTTATAGCTCTGACTACTCTAGTCTGATATGAGATAAGTGATTGGTTATATAATAATGACACTTTCAATCAACATGGCTCTTTTGACCCTTGAAGTAAACGCAATCGATCAGATTAACCATAGCTCGATTGCATACAGCTCATCCATCCATCCGCAAGCTACTTTATGTATGGAAAATGAGTTTTTTCCTCACACATTCATTCTACCAGTTTTCCTTCTCGTTGCTGTGGAAACACTATGTTCGTGATTATGGACACATAGATGGAATGAGAAAGAAGCATTACCCCGTTAGGCGTTACTGCCATGTATCCAAGACATCTCTTGTAAGCCTTGCATACTTTAACTGGCAAAAGCCGAAATCGGTCAAGAATGAAAGCTATGTCAAAAATAAATAATAGTTTTCTATGGTTCTACAAAGGAAAGAAAGAAAGAAACAACAGCGTGTATATACATGAAAGTGATAAATGAATGAATGCATTTATAAACGAAGTATCTAATGATTCCATCTGAGAAGCCGGCTGAGAATGGTATTCCTAACTGTAATCCAAAAGTAAATCAGCTATCTATTCATCGGATCCTCAATAGGGATTGATGGCTAAGTAGTCGTCCATTTGTAGACAATGCAGATTTTTACCTCACGTGACGGCTGGGAGTCCAGCACACAGTCAACCACAATTCAGGACTTGAGCGCACTCTGCGTTTGATAAGTTTAATTTTGAGTGCTCAATGGACGTAGTTTCCAAAATTCAGAAGTACCAGAGTTTTCATGTACAAATCTTCCTGATTGAAAACGCCACATTCTGTTAGAGAAGAAGCATGCAACCAACGATGTTGGCTTTTACACTTGGCTGTATTCATGTTATGGCCTGTGCTCGAGCATAACCTAAAGCATAACATCTTAAATTAGGATCTACGATTTATGGATATGAAATAATATAACATTGTAGCTCGGTAAGATAGGAAGGTATACAAGGGTTAATGTTTACTCGAGAATAGTTGTTTATTTACTTAAGAAGCTGGAGCTGCTCTTCTGTGTGAGAGCGCGCCAGCTTACTTTACCATTAATTTAAATCTTACTTTATCTAAATCTTCCAACTCTTTGGATATTCCATTATCTATCCTTTTCTTAGTCCTAAGTAAGCGTTAATATCTTCTATTTTACTACCTAAATATATTCGAAGACGACGCTGGCCTCAGTGTCGTAACAATTCAGATCTTCTTGGAAGCAACTACTAATTTATGTCTTAAATATACGAAACATATTCAAAGGATTTCCTTCTATATAGTACCTTCTTGCACTGAAGTCTTGAGAAGGTCTTGGCAGTGTCCTCTCGCAGAAAATATTACCAATTGGATCAAATAATGTGCACATTTTCTCTTCGCTGTGGCTGATGGTGTACACTAGTCTCAATCTATAAATAATTTGGAGATCAACTTGCTATGTACGGTGCTTCCTAGATAGTGCAATAAGAAGGCATTATTGCCATCATGATTGTGTCAAGCTGTAGTAATTATTATAGACCAGCCGAGGTTCATGTTGCTATGCTCGTTATTGACTTAATGTACATTATAGCTTAGGCCAAACTGTCGAGTTTGGCATTTTGCTCTACAATATGGAACATACCTGTGGCTGAGTTTTCAGCTATCAACAGGACAATTATAGCACCCTCGGCACCGCCTGTCTTGAAGGGCCTAGTGGTATCCCGAATACACGTGGTCAATTCAGTGTACCTTAAAGACTACATTGCAACGGCCAGTCCTAGCACACTGTGGTGCCATTTGAACCAACTAGATGTTCAAAACATGCGATCATAGCATATGCTGTGGCATCTGGGTCCCTTAATGCGCTTGAGGTATCAATAGTGCGTGTTGTTTCATACATATTCTGGATATTTGCAAGCCTGTGGCGCCCAACTCTGCGTCTTGAATCCATCTTAGTTTTTAGACTAACTGTTCCTAATGGTTACTGTTCCTGCACTGAAAAGTAAATTTTTATTTCTAAAACGGATGCACATGGTGTAAGATCACTAGCCGATGGTATTGGAGACACGACCGAGCTAGGATTTCTGTTAGCAAGTGATATGCGGGGAGATTTTATTATCCACGTAAAGTTCGGGGTAATAGAATGCTTGAAGCCACTGGTGGCGGGAAATATTAGGGCAATATAGAATCTTGCGCAATAAAGTTGATGGCATCAATGACGAACATAGATTTTGATATTACATCTGATCGACACTTCCAGCATTGTACCTTGTCTAATGTGATATGCACGCATTAGTGTTAAATTCTAGGGTTTTAGAAGTATTAATGACGATGTTTTAAGAAACTTTATTTTTTTTTCCGGACCGAGCTAAAAAATAGGTAGATTGGACTTCCCCGCTAGTGGGTCTAGTCAGAAAAAAGATAAACAAATCTGGAATGCCAAAATCACTTAATTAATGAACAGATTTACCCATCAATAATTTGGATACCAGTTTGCGATTTGGTAATGGGTTATAACATAGAATTAATTAGAATTCATAGCTTTAAAGTCCTAGACTATCGCGTCATAATTAGTGATATGTAATTTATTTCTGAATATTGTGATGGAATTTCTGTCATCCAGTAAGAAATTAAGATGTTTCTACTAAAAAATCAATATATATATACAATACCCTATTTTTAATTATGCTTACTGCGAGAAAGCTTATAATTCGGTTTATAGTTGATTGGCCTCGTTTAATTTAACCTCAACTTTGAATTGAGTTTTTTCTATTTCAGATCCAGTCCAGACCACCGTGAAAAAAAAGATCGGTAACTCCATTAGCATTGAGATATCTTATTTTTAGCTTTATGATGGTTGGTTACTAAGTGCCACGACAGATTTATAAGCCTTCACCAACAAACAGTAGGATCTTTTATTACCTAGTATCGCTTTAATTACACAACAGATAACCGTCAGTTCCGACTAAAGCTGTTTTGATTTTATTGTTTGAGGATAAGATATGGCTGATACAGTGTCTTCTTATATTTTGTCCTACACCATGATATGCCCTAATGATGATAGTTGCTCGATTGATGATCTTCAGGTTGTGATGCAGGCCAAGACAGTTTCGTTCCATTACGCTTGACACATATTAATATAGTCTAGTTTGAGAGAATCACCCTATCTCATATTAAATGGCTCAGATCAGTTCTCTTGGCTTATTTGAAATATAGGAACTATTGATTAGAGTTAGGGTAAAAAGGTTTTTCTGTGTGTTGCTACAACTATGGAAGTGATTGTGAGGACCCCGACGTTTCCCAAATTAGAAGTATTCTTTTTGAGAAAATTTGATTGAGATCTAAGTTTAGGATTAAACCATTTATTAGTTAATTTTTCATCCCATTTTTCTCTCTCGTTTTGTAACCTTAAATGTGATCAGAAAATACCAATTAATAGATAAAAGAGTGCCAGCCAATATTTGTTTTGCCCGAGATATTTTGATGGCATCCATTCGTATTAAATAAAACCTGCCACATTAAGCAGAGAATCAAAGTCATAGGCTGGAGTATTTATCGACTCAAGAGACCAGATTTCTGGTTCTAGCTAGCTTGATGGTGGGTACTGTTAAGTTATGTAGTTATTTCACACCTAAAAAAACCATATTATCTTCACATCTTCTTTCTTTTCCACCCAAATACAACCTTATTCTCCTCGTAAAACCAGTTAAATCCGTTTGTGATATTCTGATGCCGGTCTGCGATGTACAGAATTGTGATTTTGTGTTAGAGACAGTTAAATTGTATAGAAGTATGGCTTCACATTGTCTGCCATCAAGCAAGCCATGTTCAAGAATCTGATTCGCCGCCACTAAGTCTAGGAAAACTCAATTCGAAGACCTTGAATCCATCTATTTCAAAATTTGATGAATCAGACGTGAAACTGGTTATAAAAGGTATTAACCTCCACCTGTTACAAGCGAGAGCGCAGTAGCAGATCTAGACTTTGGTCTGTATAGATCTATTCGTTGCTAACTGAGTGATGAAAGAGCCTACACAATTAATTTCTGGGTCTGTTTGGTTGCTTCCCCGCATCCATCGTTAGCGTCATCGATAGATAAATCTCGCCTGGAGCCCACCAGGAATAATACTAGCCTAATTAATAGCCTACGAGTAAACAACCTTTGTTGAATTTCTATCTATCAAGAAGAAATTTGTGATGGAGCGACACTGAAATGTTGATCTATTTGAATGTTTGACTACATCGTCCGAGTCCGGCGGTAAGAGAAACTAAGCCAATCCACGAATGCAGATTGAAGTGGGTCCAGTCCCGAATCGGCTAGCCTCATCTACTCTACACCACTACCCCCGGACGCGTCCCCTATGTCTATGTGCCTCTGTTTCTCAGTTTATCCCACCCCCTCCTTATCTAATCTAAGCGGCACTTACCCTTCAGTACCCCACACTCTTCTTCGATAATCAGGCCATTGATATGGTAAATGCGGAATAAAGCCCCTTTCTAAAACAAGCTACAGCTCCTTGGGAGTAGGAGTGTTACATGTTAGGAATCTACTTCAAAGTTATCGAGCAGTTTTTTACATGACAACTCCATCCTCAGCGCCGCCCTCTCCTTCTTTCTTACCCTCATCGAAACCTCGACGGAAAAGGGCAATGGTAGACAAAAATGTTGGGTGCTTTAGTATCGAGGACGAGATCGGAAGAGGGAGCTTTGCTACTGTTTACAGGGGTCAACACAAGGTGCGTTCGAACTGCGGCTCATAAGGTCATCAGACGCTATACGTCCCCGACATATTTACAGTCAGACCCTTTTAAAATCCCTATTGAGGATCCGTTGAATAGATAGCTGATTTACTTTTGGATTACAGGCTACCGGTGCGCTTGTAGCAGTTAAATCAGTCAACCTTTCAAAGTTGAATAAGAAACTCAAAGAAAATCTTTACACTGAAATCGAGATTCTTAAGGGCCTTCATCACCCTCATGCAGTTGCCCTAATAGACTGCCGCGAATCAAGTACACATATTTATCTCGTCATGGAATACTGCGAGTTAGGGGATCTCTCATACTTCATCCGGAAACGAGATAGCCTGGGAGAACATGAAGCCCTACGGGATATGGTTCGAAGATATCCCATGCCTTCAGTAGGAGGACTTCCTGAAGTTATTGTAAGGCATTTTCTAAAGCAACTAGCAAGTGCAATGGAATTTCTGAGAGCTAGAAATTTCATTCATCGAGATGTCAAGCCGCAAAATTTACTAATTATACCAAGTCCGGAATTTCTCGCCAATGCACGAGGAAGACCTGTAGCTATGAATGGAAGTGTCAGCTCTCTAGAACCTATAGTAGGCCTATCATCTCTACCCATGTTGAAAATTGCAGATTTTGGATTTGCTAGATCACTGCCTTCGGCTAGTCTCGCCGAAACTCTATGTGGCTCACCTCTTTATATGGCTCCTGAAATCTTGAGGTTTGAAAAATATGATGCTAAGGCCGACTTATGGTCTGTCGGTGCTGTACTTTTCGAGATGATGACAGCAAAGCCCCCATTTCGTGCTTCTAATCATGTCGAATTACTACGTAAAATTGAGCAAGGTGATGACTTTATAAGATTCCCTAAAGATGTTAAAATTAGTCCTCAAATGAAAGATATTATTAAAGCACTTTTGAAGCGAACACCAACTATGAGAATGAGCTTCGAGAGATTTTTTGAGCATCCTGCTGTAATCGATACTATTCCAGAGCTCGTGAGAGAAGATTATCAAAAAGATATTCCAGTCCAGACGAAAAAAGTTGAAGCAGTATCTCATCAAAACGCAATAATAAAAGTTGAAAAGAGACATTCGCAAAAAATACCAAATATTTCATCTTCAAGGGAGAGAAATACGCCCCCTCCAGGGATTGTAACTGTTGATTCTGAACGAAATTCCTCTACAGATACACGTCATCTAACCCAGCAAGTAAGAACAGGCTTTATGGATCATAAAAGGCCAATTATCATTTCCTCTACAACAACCCCTAATATGGAAACAAATTCGAAAAATCAGGCTCAATTACTCAAAAACGATGTGGTCAAAGATAAACTACCTTTTTCAAACGGCCCTGAAGATGTAAATATAGGTGATGTAATCGCTGAAGCTGAACAAGCTGTTCGGGATGCGCGAGAATACGTGCTGGTTGAGAAACGAGCTGTTGAAGTGAATGCATTCGCTGATGAAATGGCCGCAAATCCAAGTACAGCCGATGGATTGAATATATCGTCTCCTCGTGTAGGTCAAACATCAGAAGGTAAACCGAGGCAAGAAAGAATACCACGACGTTCAAACTCTCAAGGAAAGTTATCTAGCAGTCCTTCAGTAACGTCTGCTATTTCGAGAGCTCTAAATAGTGCCAGCTTAAGAGTTTTTGGTGTTTCATATCCAGATGTAAAGACTAAGGGTATTTCACCTAATTTATATACTCTCCATAACTTTTCTGCATATCCAACATCGCCTAGTGCCATTACATTTTCAGGAGATGGACGATCAGGCAAGAATCTCGATGAAGATCAAAGATGTTTGAATGATATCGAAGAATCTGCAACTCGTAGTGACGTAGTTTTTGGCTTTGCAGAAGTGAAATATAAGCAACTTGTTCCTTCTACTCCATCGATAGATTATGGATTCGGCGGCTCAGGTAACTATAGAGATGGATATCATATCCATGAAGATGAAGGCCTCACAATAGAGGCCATTGTATCGCTCTCTGAAGAAGCTCTAGTACTCTATATTAAAGCTCTATCTTTACTCGCCAAATCTATGGATATTGCCAGAACTTGGTGGTCTCGTAAATCCCGCAGTGAATTTCAACATTGTCAGAATTATAATATTCGTTCAGATGCCTCAAGTAATATGGGGACTATAAATCGCATCAACCAAGCCATTCAATGGGTACGCGATCGCTTCAATGAAGTTTTTGAAAAAGCAGAACTTATTAGCCTTAAACTTCTTGATGCCCAGAAGCAGCTCCCTGAGGATCATCCAGCATACCTCAATCCTACTTCATTAGGACCAAAAAATGTTAGTCATAACATAATATTAACATCGGGTGTCACAGCAGAAAAATTAATGTACGATCGTGCGATCGATATGAGCCGTAGTGCAGCCATCAGTGAACTTGCAAATGAGGATATTGATGGCTGTGAGCGGAGTTACGTTACTGCCGTTAGAATGCTAGAGGCAGTATTGGAATATGATGCAGAACCCTCTTCGCCCTTATTTATAAAAGAACCAGGAACTTCGAAGGATACAATTGCTGAGAGGCAGGTTGAGCTCATGAATGGGATCGACCTTGCTGATCAGCAGGCGGTCTTAAAGGGTAGATATGGACCTGAAATCTCTTTGAATAAAATAATGCTAACAAAAAAGTAATATCTATGATTAAAATACGCCTAAGCAATCTACAGAGAAAGAAAATTTTAATAGCTAGACACTCATATTCTTCTCACCCCGATTAACAAGTCTCATTCGAGAAAAAATTCGCTCTAAAAACAAAATCCATCTCACCTTATCACGCTGCAACAGTGTAAGCACTTAAAATAATCCCGAGATTTTCACTTGAATTGAAACAGATCAAGAATTAACGAACGGCCACTTCTCACACTTCCTTGAATATGAGTCTCTCTGAAGCTTTAATTTATTTGTATTCTGCGAATTAATTTATAATTGATTACCATGTTTCGGCGTTGGTAATTTTGAACTAGGTTTAGTTGGGCCGATGCTTTTTTTTCCTTGTATACATTTGAAATTGAATACTAAATGAGAAGCAGATGGCGTATTATATGACTCATGAGTGCACCGTATTAATTTATAAAAATGATAAAATTGGTATCAAAAAATGCCTTTATGAGCTCGCAGGTGGCAGGTGCTTGAGAGAGTATATGTATTTAAACTCTCGCGCTCTACGTTTCCGAGACTTTAAATTTTCATTTTTGAGTACTCGATGTGACAAAGCTTAGTGGAATTTGATGACGAAAATATTTTGATGGAAGAAGTGTGACAAGTATCGCACAGCAGCGGGTAGCAAGACTGTCAGTCAGATATGAAACAAAAGAATATCAAAATACTTAGAAACAAAGTTTGTCAAGAAAAAAAAGGTTTGATAACTTAATGCTGATAGTATTTACGAAAACTATGATAGGGGCTAAAGATCAAATAGTTATGAGAAAATTTTAATAAAATTAGGCCATGGTTATAAACTGGTCATGAAAATTTTGGATTGGAAATATTTTTTTTTTGAATTAAATGGATAATTTTTTCTGTCACTATAAACCAGTCTTGAGTAGATACAAATCATATACTCATATATCCCTCTATCTACATGATTATAAAATTGTTTAATTGTTTTTTCTTAAAGATTTCACTATTTAAAAAAACCATATATCTGATATTGATCTAACCACTTGTATGCATACATTTACTTGCAGATAATGTGCTCCAAATGAAACTCACGGGTATAGCGAAACAATCTTGCAAGTATGTGCCAAAGAACAAACAGTCCGTTGATACGCAAAAAAATATTTCCAGCGAGTGAGGAGAGGAGAGGAGAGGAGAGTAGTGAAAGGTAGATAGGTAGGTAGCTAGATAGATAGAGTAAAAAGTCCATATAGATAGTTTGAAATATATCGTAGAAGTGTCACGAAATAAGACGAAGTCCTTATTAATAAATAGATTGATTGATTTCACGAACTCTTATCTATAATAAAAAAGATCAAGTTAGACTGACCATTCATTCTACTTACTTTATTGTTCCTCGCTTATTTGTTTACGCTAGCCACACTTTATTTAGTCAGCGAAGGGTTTAACGTGACAAGAAGAATGTTTGGTTTCCTGGGAATTTGGATTAAATTGAGAGATCTATCTCTTATGAGGGAAGGGTGGGTTCAAAAGGAAAATGAAATAAATTACTAAGGGATCGAATGAATGAATGAATGAATGAATGAATGAATGATGGATGCCTTAATACAAGCAGCTGCTGATAATCAATTCAATTCAATTCAATTC
>MCFK01010678.1:0-10923 GCA_003610855.1 Erysiphe neolycopersici | reverse complement strand
CCGGAAATGCTAAATCTAAGAGTTCGTCAGGAATTAGAAATATTACTCCTGGCCTTGAGGTTGAAAATAGGAAAAGTGAAGATATCAGTCAACAGAAAGATAATGACGAAATGTCACATCTCTCAGTAGGAATTTGCGAATTTATGAAATTAGAAAAAAGATTGAAGGAAGGAAAATAATAAGGTGATAATTATATATATATATATATATATATATATCATCTTTGCACGGTTTAATCATGTTTATTTCTATTATCGAACGTATCTTCCGATTTTGGTGTTTTTTGACTATTTGGGCTATTCTGCTCGAAATGAAGTCATTGAATTATTGAAATACTAATTCTAGTGATTGGGTAGCCAACAAGTTCATACCGATCTCATGATCAAACTTATACCATATGTTTATTTAATATAGCATTTTTTTTTTTTCGAACCATAAAAAGGGGATTGACTATCTTCCCAAAAAAAAAAACCCCCCCGGTTAAAGAACAGTCCAAGACCCCTCCCATATTTTAGAGAGAAAACCACTCTTCATATATTGGGGACTTTAAGCCTATCTATTTATCACTACTGGCCGGATAGAACAACCTTATTTCTTAAGGATATTAATTAATTGGTTAAGACTAGGTTACTCCTTTTGGGGGGGGGTAGTTTACACCCTGTATAATGAGTTTTCGACTTCTTGTTCAGAGCTAGGACATATATAATTTATTTAGGGCTTAGGTTTTAACCTGACGTCAAGAACAAGGATATGTATGTTGCTAGTAGCAACATATTTTCCCAATAGACTATCTGTTTATGTTAGGGTGATCATCTGGGAAATTGGTATGTGCTTAATTTCCTGTGTACTGATAAGATTGTCCAGCTCAAAACAAAGAGTTAGGTTTGAACTTTTCCAATCAGAGATTAATTTTGAAGTATCATCAATCGTGCTTTGAAAAATGGTCTAGAATTGAGAGATAAATTTTTTGAAGGGTCAAATACTTAAATACTTTCTAGTGATTGATTTCGCACTAAATACAATTAATTATGAATTGGTAATAATATCCCGCTTACCTATAATATAAATTTAATTACATTTAGATATTACTTTAAATAATTTGATTGTAAAATATTTGCTGCTTGACTTGCACAGTGGCAGAAATTTAAATAGCTATTTAGCTTTGTCGTAAAAGCTTCAGTGGTTTTGGCGATCGTTGTATGGATGATAACAATTCATAGCTAATGAAATGAATTAAAATAACTTCAAAATTCAAAAATTCATTATTTACTATTCTTCCTCATTATTACTTTCCTCGTGTTCAAAGTAGTGTGATTTTAGAGCTTGGGAACTTCTTCGTGCTGCATTTCTTCTCGGTTGTTTTCTGGGTATTTCTGTACTATGAACTGGTGACGAGGCCTTTTTCTTTTTTGGGATATTTGATATTTTGTAAGGCCTACTGGATTTTTTCGTAGGATTTTTGTTGTTTTGAAAATCTTTATTCTTATCCTCATTGCTAATTTGGGTCTCCTTTTCACATTCTTTGTTTCTCACATTAATTTCGTCATGGCCTTCAATAACAAAATTATTACTATTCTGTTCATCGGTTTTGTTCCTGTCTTGATTGACAACTGGGAAGAATCCAGAGTGTTGATACGTTTCTGGCTCCCCAGAATCAATTCCTTCGGGAAGGAATCCACCTGCTAAAGCTTCATCTTGTTGATCTAGAATCATCTGTCCATTGCATATATCACCATCTGCAGTAGAAAATCCTTGTTTATTTGTGAATGGGTTTAAGACATCAACATTTTCATCCGTATACTCCTCCTTCAATCTTTTGATTACCCGCTGACTCATAAGTAGCTTTCTCCACATGTGGAGTGCTGTTTGTCTGCGCTTCTGATCTTCTTTTCGCACACGTTCTGCTTCATTTTTATGCCATTCTTCCATAATAACATCAAAATTTTCTTCCGCCACCACGACACCAGTTACTATTGGTACTGCAATTCTGTTTCCAAATTCGAATCCAGTAACAGCTTCAGCGAAGTCAAAGCCGAGTCGTCTACAAATTTTTGGAATTCCGCGCATGGGTATATGAACAGCTCCCTTCGGTAACATACTTTCAACATATAGATCAATATTGCCAAACTCATTTTTGGGAATTACACCATTCCTAATGGGAGCTGGAATAATCCACTCAGTCTGAGCATGACTGAAAAGACCCTGTAGCATCTTTTCACCCATAGCTTCCTCTGCCTCGGCAAGTTTACGCCTCCGAAATGTTGTTGCAGCTCGGTAGGGAACGCGTTTTAGTGGTTGCTCACTAGGCTTTGGAGCTCGACCTTCTTTGTGCCAGGTCTCAACACTCTTACATATTACGACATCTTTTCTAAGAAATACTGCTTCCTTAACTGTATTATTACCTTTCCCAGCATTAAAATACTTGACAATCTTTGCACCTGGGATTAGAGCTTCTTCTCTTTTTAAATGTCTCTCGAGGACAAACTCGGAAGATGTCTTAAAGTATTGTAAAGTTTCTTTCCCTGCTTCAATTTCCTTCTTTTCGCGCTTCGCCGGCATCAAGTCATTTACGTCTTCGTAGTCGTCAATTTCGTCTCGGGGATATTTTTCGCTACCTCGTTCGTAGAAATACATTAAATTTTTAAACCAATCATTTTGAATATAACGTTTGACCTTTCCATCATGACCTTTAACAGCTATTTTTTCTGGTGGATAGCGGTATGATTTGGTTTTCCCTGGCCACATCTTACCCTTAAGGTATCGAGTAGTAATGTCTTTCGCAGTGCCGTCAGATGAATAGCCAATAACATAAGCAATCACTTGCTTCAATTTTTCAGACTTAGTACTACGAGGTTCAAGTCTCTCTATAAGCTCACGATTAGTTGCTACGATTTGAGTTACCAAAGCATCAACAGGTATGTAGGTATTTGTGATAGGAGATAAAATCTCACTCCAGTAGTGTGGATATTTCAGATCTCTATCACACTGTAACAAGGATGCAGAAGACCTTTGATCATCTATGTTTTCTATAATCGATCCATCATCATCACTGCTAGAGGAGGATGAAAGCTCCGAATTAGAAGGTCCCTCTAGATTATTGTTGGAGTTTCTGATATTTGTCTGCTTTTTGGATCGTTTAGATAGATGAACTTTAGAGATTTGTGAAGCTTTAACTCCGTCTTTCTTTTTTTTCTTTGTCTTTGATTCAATGTTATTAGAAATTTGTTCACAACTCAAATCTATATCTTTTTCAACTGTCATATCTTTTTCTTTTTTGTCAATGGCATCTTCGTTTTGGTTCCATCCAAATCCTACAGGCTGTAAGCTCACTACCATTCTTGACTTCAGACCAATAGCTCTTAGTAAGGCAGTAAAGAGTTGGGCTCCGAAATCACGGCTTCCTTGCATTTCTTTCGCACACCTTCTGAAATCCTCCAAATTCTTGAAACGTTCCCCGTGTGCCATAGGATCATGTTCATCCTTACTAAAGCTCTTTAGCTCGTCATCCAATCTTTGAAGGGACATATAGCCTATTTTTCTTAGCCCTGGTACATTGATTCTAAATTTTTGACGCCAATACTTGGCAAGTGCCCGCAGAAGATGGAAAAGAGGATCACCAGCACTCATATTTACCTGACCATCAACAGCTAGATTCGAAGGCTGACCCCAATCCCTTTGATTTCTAACATTGCTTATCATCTTTCCCTTATTTCTAGTCCTTTGATCCTGCTTTTTTTCAGTAGCTATCTCGATTGGTAAGCCTGTGCTTTGCTTCCATTTTTCTATAAGCTGTATCAATGACTTAGGTAATTGTCGAAGGAGAAGTTTATGAAGTTCTGTATCACATAACCAGCTATTACGAATAGCATTATGAAGCATGAGAGTTTGAACATGACATTTGTGCGTTGATATTCGGATTTGTCTCTCAATCTTACTTGGCCCTTTTCTTGTACCATGAGAGTTCGTGATTGGAATCCGGGTATCTTTAATAAGGGTTAATTCAAGATCACCAGATGGAAGATTCGAAGAGGGAATAGCGATGGATTGTGCTTGAACATCTTCAAAGTCTATATTGTCGTCTTCACTGTCTGAATCATTATCAATCTGAACTTTATTTAATGGAACTTCCTCAAATTCGTCTGAAGACGACAAAGACGACAAAGAAGATATCGAATCATCGCTTTCCACAGTCAAATTATTCAAAGTAGCTTTCTCAGGTCGCTGTTTTTTATTCCACACACTATCATCTAGATCGTCCGAAAGGGTTGGCCTCCGCCGGGTTAGCGTGATACTTGATTCAACCTTAAATTTTGCTTTCTTCCTCGGAAGCTCTGATGTAGATCCTTCATCGGAATTTGCGACACGTTTCCGAGGTAAAAAGGGTGGCATTTAAATCATTAACCATCAAACTAAGCATGCTTTCTTATTGTTAAATAAAATTTTTACAATTATTTGTAGCCTTACTGCGTCAACAGAAGGCTACGGTTTTACAAGCCAATTTGTATATGTACAAGCTCACAAGGAATATAGACTTTTTTCCTTTATCTCTGATCTCTAGTTTAAAATATATGTAAATATGTAATAAATTGATTAATTATTCACGGTCGATACGATACTTTTTCCGCCATTGCTTGATTCCATTGTCAATTTCGTCTATGCTCATTCCATCTTCTAACAAATACATTGTAACGCCGAGACTTTCAACATTCTTGTTCCGCTTTTCATCGTCGAAAAAAAGCATTTCTCTGTAATCGATTCCCGAAGATTGATAAAGCCTTTTGAAATGGGTTATCTTACTGCCTGGATAAATTTCCTTGTAATCAAAGAACTCATTGACTTTTTTACTTTCGCCATTTTTTGCTGTAATATGTATTAAATTTAGCATCTTTTCGCCAATCTCTGGTGCTGAAGTCCGAGACGCTATCCCAATCTTAATGCCGCAGTCTGTGATGGCCCTAAGAATATATGGAACATCCTTATAAAATTTATATGTTTGACCTGTAGCATCTTTCACGCCATCTTGCTGGGAAGAGGATCTAATTGGTGGCGTAACATGTGTATCAATCCAAAGCGGCCACAGGGTATAATCAAGGTCGAAAACTATCATTTTTGGAAGTATTTCGCCATCTGAAAAGGTCTTTGGAGCAGCAAACCTGGGCTCTGGTTTCATATTTTCGAGGACGCTTCCAGACGGGAAACTAATGAGGTTTCTGACCGAAAATTAACCGCTAGCAAGAAATTACAAACTAAAAGGTGAAAAATGATCCCTGTCTAACTCATCAAGCTTAACTAAAGTAAAAGTCGTTTCACGTTCATACATTTTACAGCCATTTTCACCAATTTTTTATTTGCTACTGTTCGGAATTTTGCACTTTCTTTTGGAAATTTACTAATATAAGACCTCTCAAGTGATCTACCTAAAGCATCTCAAGTTCTGGGGAATGGACTCACTTTCAATTCTAGCCATGGCGGCAGCTCAAGTTCAACAACAAGAATTGTCTCAATCCAATGAAATTTCCAAGAATGAAACGTTCCCAATGGATAAGAATTCTTACACATACACTATTCGCAAAGGAAAAATGTCTGATATATCACAGCTAAGACATGTAGAAATATCAGCAGGAAATCGATATCGAACAATTGGTCTCAACGTTGTAGCAGACAGCAACATTGTAGATTCAGAACGCTTAGCATCTATGACTGACGCTAATCACCTTTGGGTTGCTATCGATAAATTTGGACCTATCGGCTTCCTTTGTGGAGAGGAATTAGATGGAAACTTCCACATTGTTGAAGTATCAGTATCTCACGAATGCCAGGGAAGAGGAATTGGAAGAAGTTTGATGGCGACTATGCTTGAACAGATTACAACAGAACGCTCTTTTAAATCCGTCACATTGACAACTTACAGAAGTGTAGCATGGAATGGTCCTTGGTTTTCTAGAATGGGCTTTGGTGAAGTTCATCCTAGACTTTTGGGGATCGCTTACGACAGTATATTAGAAACGGAGGAGGCTCAATATGGTTTCGATAAACAAGAAAGATGTTTAATGATGAAAGACTTATTCTATTGAATTTGTTTATATTACGTATGGAATTTCTGGGTTCCGATCTCAATCTAATCTGAAACCAAAATTTTCAAAGCTAACGACGGTTGATTGTTGACTTGCATCGATAACTCTTCGTCAAAAGACTCAAAAATGATCCCATTAACTCTTATAAAGAAAAGCTCAAAAACTTATAATATGTTTGCGATCAAACAAGTAAGATAAGTACTCATCACCCGACCTATTTGGACGCGATTTGAGTATTTCGAATGTTAGCTTCAGCAGTATAACTAAGCACACACAAAATATTACAGTATCGCGAAGGATTGCCGGATCATCAACTTGAGTCCATTCCTTCATGGAAATAGCTACTTAAAACTTCTTGGCGTGGCATACAAAATGGGAAAAAACTATGGGTTTATTAGGTCTTTGTAGCACAATGGCTATTGGGCTCTCGTAAGCTATAATGATAGAAATTTGAATCACAGCATTGGTCAAAATCTGAATCCAATTTCTGGGTTGATTTGGCGCTGATGTTTCCAATTGGCTAAGTAGGGCACATCTTCTTTACAATGGCAACAGAAAATCTTAGGTCCTCAATGATAACCAAACTGAGCATTCCTTCAGAATCCCAACTAAATACATGAGTTAATTATAATATGGGATAAAGAAAAGCTTTCACTGTAGGTAAGATGACATTTATTAGCCAGCGTTGTGGATGGATTACATTTCTATCTAGGGTAGTGCAGAATCTCTATCCCCTTCTCAAACACATTTTCCTTAGGTCTCGACAGTTTTACACAGAGTTTACATCTATCATAATATTGTATATCCCGTATGCTGGTACCATCAGCCAAATGGTACCCAGACCAAATTGTCTCGGTTCCTTATCCTTTGAATAAAGGGATTATTTAAAGCATTTGATACTTATGTATGGATCGAAAATTTTGGATTTGATTTTTCTTCAGTGTCGAGAATTAAAGAGTTTTGCTGACATCACAAGTTGTTCTAAGCCACAACATCTCCTAATATCGTACTGAATTCCCCAATTATTTATATCGATAATTATACCCTGAGTATATTTATAACTCGGAGTTCCCACACTGCAGATCTAACCTTTTACCCATATTAAATTTACTGCTTTCAGATACAATCCCAAATATCTTTACTTCCATTTGACCTTAAACGGAATAGTCTTACGGCTGGTTGCATACCTAGAGACCATAAATTGTGGCGTATAGATCTCCACTAGAATCTGGAAGGATACCCTGCCGACAATTATCTCATTTCAGCCCATTCATTTTCAGCATATTCAAGGCCCATCTGCGACATGATTAATTGCTCACATTTGCAGAAGCCTCAGTATCTATGAATGGTGATTTGACTTTGTATAGAGAAATCACATTAGAAATTATGAAAAATTGAAGATTCAAGAAGAAACACCGTTTTCGTTAGACTCATCCTCCAAAAATTTCTTTTGCTTTAGAGCACCAAAGAACACTAATATGGTTGGCTGAATTTAGATATTTGAATTCTCTTTATTGTTTTTATGTAACACGAGAACATAGTTTCTAAGCTACCCTCAATTTTTACTATTTAATTTGCACTATATATATATATATATATATATATATAACTCGCAAATTGTATTATACCACAAAATACTAAATTGTTATCTATTTATATATGTCCCAAGCCGTTCGCGGATATTTATGGTCGCGAATGGCGTGCGCCACCCGCGAATAAGTTATAAAATGACACCACATAATATTTTAACTAAACGGAGTAGTTTTCAAGCCTAATGCTATGCAATCTTGTATCTCAGATATCGATTTGATCTCGATCTTTCCAATTGATCAATCGTTACATTTGCAATCACATCACTACTAAGAATAGGAAACGAATGTAGGTAGCGTTGATAAATTCATGACGCAGGTATTGGGTTTTATGAACGATATAATTTATGAGTTTAAGAATCTTCTATATCTACTCTTGCACGCTTTCTTCTCGATCGATTCACAAGCGCTATTTCAGTACGAATAGCCAAACCTGATAAGTTATCACAGTCAGGCTCATTTCTATGTCAATGTACAGTACATTTCACACTTTCTTAGTAATATCTAAACCTCTTCGTGTTATAAGTCCCTTTGTACTGACAAGAAACCCCTACCCGCTCACTTGTAGAAGCCTCTCGAGCTGCAAGTGTGAGTGAGACCTTTTTTGCATTATTGGGAATAACAACATCTGTCCAAAGCGTCTTATCAATGACACTAAGCTCTTTTGTGGGAATCAATCGCGTGATAGTCCCGGAAAAAGTTAAAACTTTGTATCTATGAGGGTAAGGCTCATCTAAAATCCGACCAAATAACTTTTTGTTATCTATGGAAGTCCTATCTTCTCTTGGGACCGTTATGATGATAATTTCCCCAACTTTAAAGTGTTGAACATCATGTCTTTTTGAATATTTTTTTAACCATCCTAACCCTAGCATTCTTTGTTGATTCCTTTACCTTTTGAATGACCAAATCTGATTCTGGCTCAGGATCAAGCATAAATTGACGTTCAATGTGAGGCATAACCTCGTCCTCATCTTCATATACCTCAGTATCAAAAAACTCCTCAATTGGGGAGCTTCAGATTGGTATGGAAATTAGCTGATTAGTTTCGGAATCCAATTCACAGCTATCTTACTTTGGAATTTGATAGAGCCTATTTTCATCTCCATCATCAATCAGTGCGCTAACTTGGGACTGTGGACTAAAGGCGCAAATTGGTTCCTTAGTCGGGTCTTCGTGAAAAACTCCAATTGTGGGATCCCTCCGCTTTTGACTATCAAGCGAATCGACATACGATGTGCGCTCTCAGAAAAGTAACTCTGCTGGTATATATCCAATAGTGGAATATTTTTAGGTATTAATAGCAAGTGTAATCTCTAATAGTCCATAGGCCCACTCAGATGATTCATTGTCCATATTCCAAGCCCTTATTTTGCTTTCAACTACTCCATTTGCTTGCTCAAGTAAACTTTGTGTCTATGGGGACCAAGAAGATCCAGTGATTACTCGTATTCCATACTTTCGTAAGAGAATGAGTAATGTCCCTTTAGATTCTTTTTCATTGTCAGCTTGTACAATCTTTGGAGGAAGAAAGGCGGCAATAAACAGAGCGAAAGCTTCTGCGATGGCTCCGAATGTTTGCTCTTTAGCTCATACAACTGGATATATTTTGAGAAATAATCTTTGATATATAAAATCCATTCTAATTGGCCGGATGGCTCATGCCTCATATCAATTAGATCGACTTGGACCCTTTCCCAAGCTCGCTCAGAGATAATCGGTTATAAAGTGGTTTAAGTTTTTGATGGCCGATTTAATGCACAGTTCTTATATAACTTAATTACAAATCTAGTCTCATTACGATTAATTCCATAAAACTTTCTTTGCTTGAAAGAGTGGAGATGTTCATTTGCAACGAGGTCGAAAACCTCGCTTACCGGAACCACATAACGTGAAGCTAAATATCGATTATCGGGTTTTCGGTATAGTTTATTGTTAATAAGTTCGAATTCTACAATTGCACGATGTTTAAGCCTCGATTCTGCCTGTGATGTTGGCTTTGTTTCAGGGGTATCGAGAAAATTGATCATTTGAAGCCATTTATCATGCTCAATACGCTCACGATTGATATGTTGAGGGTCTTGATTGAAGAGTTGGAAGGTATTGCGTACATTATTTGGAAAGAGATTTATTGAGGTAATTGTAGATATGTCTGCCAATTTAAATAATGAGAATTAAAAGTTTGGATTTCAAAATTATCTAAAGACTTATGTTAGTTGAGTAATTAAAACTTTGAGACTTCGAACTGAACGATTATTTTATTGCTTATATTATTAGTTAATAATTTTAATCCGCAAGTGAAATGATACTCTAAATATGCGCTTGATATCCAGATTCTAGATACTTCTATCACTCTTACTGTTTACTTTACAGTGAAGTCAATTTCATTCTAATCATTACTCACCTGTTTCCATGGAAACCGTTAGGCTAATTCTTAATAGGGCCGGTCAGACATCTCATTCGAAAAATAGCAAATTTTGTTATGCAGTTAGTAATAAAAAACCCCACAAAAACCATACCAATTTCATCATCAACATCTTTGAAGTCCAACGTCGTATTCAATTCCTTTTGTATTTACTTCAAAATCTGCTAAAAGTTCTTAGTACTAAATCCGTAGTGAACACATTTTTTTTCCAGCGAAAAACTCGTTTCTGGAGAGTGAGGGTGGAAAAAATCAAATGAAGTGTTTTCTGGATACTAGATCAATAAGTTTAAAGGCCTGTATATACCAATTATCAATCATTTAATATCCAAAAAATTGGACAATATTATAAAAGTAGAAATGCGATAATTGTATAAGGCTTTAAATTCTAATTTAATAGAATATTGGTGTTGTTATTGTGATAAGAGTCTGATTCTGAACATTTTGGTGTTGTTTTTGTGGGGTTTTGGATTACTAATTGCATAACAAAATTAAAATTTCCAAATAACAAAATTTGTTATTTCTCGTAAGAGATGCCTGACCGGCCCGAATCTGTGTCGTTTGCACGGTCTACTCAAGTAATGACTTTAAATAATTTACTAAATGAGATGGGTAGTAATTCTCATTCGCGAATGGCGTACTACCTTGGTTCAAAATGGTTATCTATATACGGATTCAAATTTGGTAATCTCGCTAACGCCCTCTTACCCCTTATCACGTGGGTCAAACTTCCCTAACGCATCGATAAAAACATCGAGTCTGTGCTTTTCGTGTGTGCTTTGTCATCATAATAATTTTTACGCGACTGCTCACCTTATGTACGCGTACTCATCAAAAA
>MCFK01010524.1:0-13979 GCA_003610855.1 Erysiphe neolycopersici | reverse complement strand
TATATATATATAAATATATTTATAAATATGTTTACATAATATCTTAAATTTAGAATAATTTCTAAGATTTATATAATATATTGAGCTGTTTTTTTCAGCCTTTAAAAGAAAAAAACAGCTTGCTAAAGGTTTTACCTGAAAAGAGTTTACAGCTCTTTGATTTTAGCATTATTTGGTTTTAGTTAAATCTTTTAAAGAAATTCTTTTTGTAAAAAAGAAAATATTTAACAGTAGTAAGAATTTCTAAATTAACCAGCAATAAAAGTGTTAGCGAGAAAGTTTTTAATTAAAATAATGAAAGTTTCGGCCTTTCTAGGGATTTTCCTTTAATTAGTATCTTACGAAATCAAAATTCGTAGTGCAGCTACACTAATAATTATATAATTAGGTCTAACTAAATTTTTTGCGTCTGTGCCGACATTGCAAAGTTATACCCCTACTGTTTGAGGTTGGGGCTCTTGTGTGGAGATAATATTTTTCATTTGCATTGAAATCTAGAGTTTTTCATTATCTTTATGCTAAAGTAATTATACATAATATTTTCGTTATTAAAAAGCTAAAAAGCTAGCATTTCTAATTATTCTCATTTTCTTCAAAAATGTGTTTTATATAAACTACTTAGAATTTTTTTGAAACATTCATTTTGCAAAGTTATTTACATGCAGAAAAATATAAATATTATCTATTATCTAATATTCTTATTACCCTTACTTAGTGTTTTTTGCTTTGACAATATTCTTTTCATTTGGTTGATTATGGAAATACAAATAATATGTTATGTTTGTTGTTTAGTTTTAAAGGTTTATAAAACAAACTATGTGCTATCCTTTGTTTTAATCCAACTTTTGGTAGGTGTTAGTCTTTTCTATTTTTCTTTCTTAAGAAATGTTTTGAATTTACAAGAGTATCTGGTGATAAGAGCCCTGTTGCTAAATTTGTTTATGAAGATAGGTTTATATCCTTTTGCTTCTTGAGCATTAAAATTTATTAATAGCCTTAATGGTGTAGATTATTGGTTGTTTTTAACAGCTATAAAAGTTATTCCTCTGGTGATATGCTTTTATACGGACAATGCATTTTTTTTATTTTTAATTCTAACTAACTGAATTTATTCTTGCTTTATTTTATCTTATCATTCGGGGTATAAGAAAATTATTTTTTTCTCTTCAATTGCAAATACTTCTATTTTCTTCTGTTTTTTTTTCATAGGATTTTTGTGTTTGGCTAAAATTTTTTTATTTTTTTACTTTTATTTTATTAGTATATTAATTTTTTTTTTAGAAAAAATAAATTACGATTTTATTTTCTCGGGGAAAAAAGGAGAAAACTCTTTATTATTATTTCTGCTTATTATTAGTTTGGTAGGGATACCTTTTTTTTGAGGATTTGTTACTAAATTAATTTTTTTAATGTCTCTTTCTTACATTAATGCTTTGAGATTATATTTTTTTGCATTTTTGGTATCATTAATCTTTTCTTTTTTTTATATAAAACTTTTATTTTTTTTCTTTATATCTAATAGACATTGATCTGCTCAAATGGGGTTTTCTTTTTTTAGAGAAAAATCCTTTTCATATTATTTAACTCTCACAGTGCTTCCTTTATTTATGATTAGTCTATTTTTTGCGGGTAATTCTTTTTTTGTTTAGATTTGAAGTAGTATATATCTAATACATCTTACTGTTACTAAGAAAAAAATCTTTAAAGGACAAAAGAAAATATCAAAAGAGTTAATAATAAAATTGCAAATAGTATTACTAGCTCAATATTTGAGTATTTTTTAACCTTTCTAGAGAATCTTGTTTCTTGTCTTTGTAATGCATTTTTAGTTCTATTTTCAGCTACTATTTCTATTCATAATGTTTCAGCCTTTGATATTTTAGAAAATTTAACAACTATGGAAGATATTATATTGTTTGATAATCAATTTATGTTTATTATCTGAGAAAATTTCTCTACTAAATTCTTCATTAGTTCTATAATTTTTTTTTTCTTAATGTTTTTATAAAATAAGTAAGTTAAAAGAAACCCAGCAACAATAATTAATAATCCCAAGGTTTTGTTACTAAAATCACTAATATATGATTCAGCTTCTACTATAAAGAAAAAAAAATAGTGTCCAAATATTATTATTGCAAAAAAAAGGGTTAAAGAAGATGAAATAAACTTAGAATTATAGATAATATTTGAAGTGTTTTGTTTTAAATGTATATTATTTAGTATAATAATAAAAGATTTTGTTGAATATATTACTGTTAAAACACATGAGAGCAAAAGAAGGGCATAGATATACACATTTGTACCTTGTTCTGGGTATCTAGTCAAAATTAGATCTTTTGAAAAAAATCCTGGAGTGTATATAAAGCCTATTAAGCTTAAACTAGTAGATAATAGAAGAATTATTGCAATATTTCTGACCATTTTATTAAATCTTTTAGTTCGAGCATCTTGAATACCTAAATCTACGATAATTAAAAATCCAATAACTAAAAATAAAAGCGACTTAAAAAAGGCGTGTGACATGATATGTAGCAATGTAAATTCTGATTGTTTTTGAAATAGAATATATACCAAAATACCTAATTGGCTTAAAGTAGATATAGCCACTAATTTTTTTAAGTCTCTTTCGTAAAATGCTATTAGGCCAGCTAGTAAGGATAACATAATTCCTATTAATGACAGTAATCCTGACATACCTGAAAAAAGGGAAACCATTAAGATATCATAACGGTATATAAGATAAATACCTGCTGTTACAAGAGTAGAAGAATGAACAAGAGCAGATACAGGAGTAGGGGCTGCTATAGCAGCTGGAAGCCATGCTGAAAAAGGTAATTGTGCACTTTTTGTGGCAGCTCCTAAGATTATTAATAAGAATGCCAACTGTAGTAAAGAATTTTTTATTGGATAAAATTGTAAAGTGTTGATAATATTTTCTTTTCTCGCTAGAAGAACAAAAGACAGAATAATAAAAACATCCCCTAGACGATTGGTTAGGAAAGTAGCAAGACCTGATCGGTAGCTAAAAAGTGTGTTATAGTACAAAATCAAAAGAAAAGAAGATGCTCCTAACCCATCTCATCCTAGTAAGTAAGTTGAGATTCTATCTGCTAAAATTAAGCATAGTATTGAAAAGGCAAAAAAGGATAATGTTCACATAAAATTTATAGTAGAATAAGATAAGCCTAAGTAAAAAAAAGAATAAACAGAAATGATAGTCGTAACAATAGCTACTACTCTAAAAAAATATATAATTTCTTTTGAGTATTCTATAGAACTAAGAAACAAAAATAAATTATATAGAAAAGGAATATATATTCTTAAAATTTGTAAAAAGTTAATAGAGATAGCAGTTAAAGCTATTATGAAAAGAGTAAGTATCAATAAAGTAATAGGAATGTAAATTGTCTGAAAATTCTTCAAAACCACATTTTGATGTTTTTTATAAACTACTAAGACTTATTGTTCTATAGTGTTGGGGGTAAATAGAACTACAAAGAGTAGCAGTATATACACAATAGAGATCACGATTATTCTTCTATTAGGAAATGTAAAATCTTTTTCTTTTCCTCCACCTAAGAAGATTAAAAGAAATCTATTAAAAAATCCATTAATAAAAATAAGAGAAGCAATAGATAATGTTATTAGTAAGCTAAATGTCTTAGAAGAAAAAAAAAACATTATTTCCCCGAAAAAATTTATAGAAAGGGGTAGTCCTATATTAAACATACAAATTACAAACCAAATAGTTCTTAAAAATAACACATTTTTAAGAATTCCTTTCAAATATTGTAAAGATCGGCTTGACAGGCTGTTGTAAACTTCCCCTAAAAATAAAAACATTAAGGGTCTAATAATTCCATGAGCAATTATAACTATTAGTATTGTATATAAAGAAAGAGAAGAGTTTATTATGTAGCATAAAAAAAGAAAAGATATGTGAACGATGGAAGAAAGAGCAATAATAACTTTAGCATCTCTTTGGCGTACACAGTATAATCCTATGGCTACGGCCCCCAGTAGTCCTATACTAGAGATTAAATAAATTGACAAACTGTGATAAGGTACTAATGAAAAATTTGAAAACTTAATTAGGCCGATTCCAGCTAACTTTAACACAATTCCTGCCAAAATTATAGAGCCCTCTGTAGAAGCTTCTACATGTGCCTTGGGAAGCCACAAATGAAAGCCTCATACTGGAATCTTTACTAAAAACATTATAATGCAAAATATTAATAAAATATCACTAATTATAAATGATTTTATTCTAGAGAAAATAATATTTGTTCTTGAAAATTTAATTAAATATAACATAGAAAGCAGAAAAGGTAGTGAAAAGAAAAAAGTGTATATAAATATGTATATTATTGCTTTTACACGATCTAAACTGTAGCCCCAAGAAGAAATATAAAATATTATTGGTAATACTGAAATTTCAAAAATAATATAAAACACAAAAAAATTGTGAGTAAGATACAAAAAGATGAAAATACATGTTATAAACAAATTAATAATAGAGTAATAAAAAGATTCTGACTTAACTCTAACTAGCCAGACAATTGTTATTATACAAATAATAGTTATCAATGTTAAACCTAGCGAGAATGAGTCTATAACAATGCTTTTGTTAACTGCACCTTTATCTTGAAAGATGAAAAAATACAAAAATAAAAAAGTCATAAAAGAGGAACATATCATATGGTAATTTTTTAGCATAATATTAATTTAGAACCATACGATTTTAAATTTAATAGTTTTTAGATGATAATGTTTATGCAGAAGATTTCATACTTTTTTTAGCTTTTTTTATCAAGTAAAATATTAATATCACTAGAAAAAAGAAAGCAATGACAAAAAAAAGTACAATTTCTCTTTTTTCTTGGGTCCATTTTTCGTATCAAGAAAATGTGGATGATTTTCTAGAAGAAAAAAGAGAAACAAATCTCATATCTATTAAAAGAATAAAGGTTATAAATATAACGATCAGCAGTAAAAAATTGTAATTGGGAAGATAAAAAAGAGACGAAGAAAAATTTTGTTTTTTAGAAAAAGAAGTTATGTAAACAAACATTAAAAAAAGTCCCACAAGAAAAGAAAGAATTATAATAAACATTGTTCAGTAATCCAGAGACTCTAAAAATATTTTTATAATAATGATTATTATAAACGCTATAACTGCTAATAAAAGGTGCATAGGCTCTTTGATAAGGATCAAAATTAAAGCTAGAGAAGCCAAAAAATATAAAAAAAAGATATTTATAGACTTAAGATTTTTGAATTTACAAAATTCATGTTTTTTATAAACTAAAAAGTCATGGTGTCTTATTCAAAGTGTAGTTTAATAAAAATAATGGCTTTGGGGGCTAGAGTTTAGACTTTGAGTGCTTTTTATAAGTTTCATTTTATTAATGTGCTTAACATTTTATTTGTATAATTTTTTGTTATTTATAATAATATTAGAAATATTAGAAATATTCTTATTATTTAGATTTACAAATTACTTTTTTTCAACCCATTTATCTACTTTTATGATTTTAATTTTATTACTTATTGTTATTACTTTAGCTGTATTAAGTCTTATAGTACTAGTCTTCAATTTTTCTTTATCAGGGAAAAATTTTTTCTATAACTCTTTTTAAGATAATGCTAATAAATCTAAAAAAACTAAAAACAAATGCTCTAATAAATTTATTAAGTCAAAGAATTCTAAACTTACCAACTCCTTCGTTTATTAGTTACATATGAAACTGGGGTTTTATACTAGGTATAGTATTAATGATTCAAATTATTACAGGTTTAATTTTAGCTTCCCATTACAATTCCTTTTTAGATACAGCATTCAGAAGAGTGATTCATATCATACGAGATGTAAACGCAGGTTATTTAATACGTTTTATCCACATAAACGGAGCATCTTTATTTTTTATAGTTATTTATACTCATATTTTCCGAAATATCATTTATGCTTCATTTAAAAATAAATATACGTGGGCTAGAGGAATTATTATCCTTTTCCTTTTAATAGGCACTGCTTTCATAGGATATGTTTTACCATGAGGCCAAATATCTTATTGAGGGGCTACTGTAATTACCAATCTTGCTTCTGCAATTCCATTTATTGGAGATAGTATTGTCCGATGATTATGAGGAGGGTTCTCTATTGGGCAAGGAACTTTAACTCGATTTTTCATACTTCATTTTTTATTACCTTTTATCCTCTCTGCTATAGCTATGGTTCATATTTTTTTCTTACATGAAAAAGGTTCTAGAAATCCACTAGGAGTTTCTATAAATTTAGACAAAATCCCTTTTTTAAAATATTTTGCTATTAAAGACTTTTTTACTTTATTATTAGTTCTGGTATTTTTTTTTACTTTAGCCCTTCTTTCCCCTTTTTTATTAGGGGATCCAGAAAATTTTATTCCTGCTAATCCTCTAAATACCCCTATCCATATTATACCTGAATGATATTTTTTATTTGCGTATGCAATTCTTCGAAGAATTCCCAATAAATTGGGTGGAGTGGTGGCATTGGTTATAGCTATTGCTATTTTTGTCATCCATGTCAATTTTAAAAAAAATTTTAAAACACTAAAATTTAAACCTTTTAGAAAAATAATATGTTATTGTTTTGCTATTAGTTTCATTTTACTAACTTGATTAGGATCTTGTGTTGTTGAACCTCCTTTTGAAGGATTTAGTCAAATTACTAGAATTTTTTATTTTACTTTTAGCATTTTATTATAGTAGAACTAATGTAAGCTATATAAGCTAATGCATTCATACTGCATTGAATTTTTTAGTGAAATTTATTAGCTTTTAGTTTTTGCTTTGAAAGCAATAAAAAATTTTTTTTTGAAAGCTTAAAAAAAAAAGAAAAAAGAATAAAATATAAATAAAGCAGTAACATACAATATTAATATTTTTCAGGAAAATAATATAAGCTTGTCGTATCGCAAGCGTGGGTAACAGGTGCGAATTCAAATATATGTTAATAAAAAAATAAATATACCAAAGAAAAATATAGTAGTTTTTCCAAAAAAGATAACTCTGGTAAAAAAGCTAAGAAAAAGCATACTTATGTACTCTCTTAAAAAAATAATAGAAAAAAGTCCGCTACCGTACTCTGTGTTAAAGCCTGACACTAATTCTCTTTCTCCTTCTGCAAAATCAAAAGGGCTACGGTTACTCTCAGCTAAAATACTAATAATTCAGGGGTATATCACGGTTAAAAAAGTAAAAAGTATCTGATGAGAGTTTCTTATTATAACAAAAAATCTAATATTAAAGCAAAATCTTAGAGTAATAAAAATCAAAACACAAAAGAAAAAGATGCCTTCGTAAGAAATGGATTGAGCTGACGAACGGTAACCCCCCAAAGTTCTATAAAAGGATCCTCTTCTCCAACCAGGAAAAAGAAAAAAAAAAGTAACTAGGCCGTTTAAGGTTATTATTAATAAAAAAAAATATTTTATATTGTTATTTCTACCCCAATGCTGAAAAACTCTCCATATCATGATAGAAAAAAAAACTAAAATTATAGGAGACAAAAAAAATAAGACATTTCTAAGACTAGAAAACTTGTAATCCTTTTTATTAAATAACTTAATTAAATCATTAAAAGGCTGGCCGATTCCTATCATAAAATTTTTGTTTGGTCCAACACGAAGATGAACATACCCTAAAATTTTTCGTTCAAATATAGTAAAAAATGCAACAGAAATTAAAACAGTAATAACAAATAAAATTAAACTAATAATCTGAATTTATGAAAAGGAATACCCTTTCTTTAAGTCTTAAACTTAACGCAACATTGCTTTTTCAAACCCTATGCCAAAGCTATTATAAATCCTAAATTTAAAAAAATTAGGGAAAGTTATAAAAGTTAGAGTATTCCTTCATTGAAAGTAGTTATAAAAAAATTTTTTACATTTATTAGTCTTTTGAATTAAACATTTAGTTTTAGATGTCTAATGGCGTGCCAGCAGTCGCGGTTACACGATTATCAAAAAAGTAATTATTGATTTAGTATTAATAGATATATTTTACATAAAAGTGAAATTTTCCTAAAAAAAAATAATAGTATAAATTTTTATGAAAACAGGGATTAGATACCCCTTTATAGAGTACAGGTAGTACTTTTTAAGAAACCTAAGACATTTGGCGGTTTTTTATTCTTTACAGAGAGTCCTAGTTTATAATAGATAATCCACACTAATTTAATATAAGCTTTTAACTTGTATACCGTTGTTAAATAAATTTTATTTTTCTGTCAGATAAAGGTGCAGTTTACGCTTATAAAAAACAGGGACACAATAAGGTTATTTTAGCTTAAAAAGAAAATAACATAAAAATGATTTGTTTGTAAAAACAAAAAACAAATTTTTTTTGAATAAGCACTAAAAAATGTACAAATCGCCCGTCATTCTTGAAAAAGACAAGTCGTAACAAAGTTAGCTCAGCGGAAGCTGAGCTTTAACAAATATTATTAACAACATCTCTTTTTCATTAAAGTTTAACACTATCAAAATAAACCTTTTGTATAAGGAGAAAACTTTTCTACTTTTTTAATCTAATTAACAATCAATATTATTATAGAAAATATAAATGTTAATTTATAATTATATGTTAAGCGAAAATAGAAATAGTATTTAATTTTTTTATTGGAAAGCTTTTTTTGGAAAAATGTATTTATTTTTTTAAAGTGAATAAAATTTTCAAATTAACGTTATAGAAATATTTTTTTAGTAAAAAAAATTTCTTTAAAAAGAAATAAAAAATATAAATTTTTTTATTAGTACCCACTTTTTTAAAAAACATTTTAGTAACACCATAGAAAAAAAACTTTTTAAAAATATAGCTTTTTTTGCCTATTTAACAAAAGTTATCCTCGACCATATTGAGACTCTTCTGCACAATGTTTAATAAATAGCCGTTTTACGCTAAGGTAGCAAAATAATTTGTTAATTAATTGTTAACGAGCATGATTGGAGAAACAAAAAAACAATATTAATCTTTATATAATGAATTTATAATATAAAAGAAAATATTTATAAAAATAAAAAGACGAGAAGACCCTATAAATTATTAAAATTATTTGGGGCAAAACATTTTTTTATATAAAAATATTTTTTAAACAACTATTTGTAATTTAAATTACTATAGGGTTAACAGGATTATAGTATTCAAAAGGTCATATTTTGATTTATTTTTTTCACCTCGATGTTGGTTCAGCTAAATATAAGTGTGCAGAAGCATTTAAATATCGTCTGTTCGACGTTTGTTAGCTACATGAACTGAGTTCAAATCGGCGCAAGCCAGATTGGTTTTTATCTTTTATATATATTATTGCAATGTTAGTACGAAAGGAAAGTATAAAACAGATATTCTAAAATTTTTAAGTTAAAAAAACTATTAACCTTCAAAGTTAAAATTATGTATTTAAAATTTAATAAAATGGATTTACTCTACTAACCATAAAGACATTGGGACACTATACTTTATTTTTGGAGTTTGAGCTGGGATTTTAGGTTTTTCTATGAGTACTTTTATTCGGCTAAAACTTTCTCATGCTACTTTATTTTCTCAAAGAGACCATCTTTACAATGTAATAGTTACAGCTCACGCATTTGTAATAATTTTTTTTATGGTAATGCCTATTATAATTGGTGGCTTTGGAAATTGATTGGTTCCCATAATAGTAAATGCCCCTGATATAGCCTTCCCTCGGATAAATAACATAAGTTTCTGACTTCTACCCCCTGCCTTAACTTTTCTCCTTGTTTCCTCTTTTTCAGCTGTAGGAGCTGGAACAGGATGAACTGTGTATCCCCCGTTATCTAATGCAACTTTCCACCCATCGCAAAGAGTTAATTTAGCTATTTTTTCATTACATTTAGCAGGGGTATCATCAATTTTAGGAGCTATTAATTTTATTAGAACTTGTTTTAACATAAAAAATAAAAACTCTAAGATGGAAACTCTTAGTCTCTTTGTATGATCTGTGTTATTAACTGCTATCCTACTACTTTTTTCTTTGCCAGTACTAGCTGGGGCCATTACTATACTGTTAACAGATCGAAATATTAATACCTCTTTTTTTGATCCTGCAGGTGGTGGAGATCCCATTTTATATCAACATCTTTTTTGGTTTTTTGGACATCCTGAGGTGTATATTTTAATTCTACCCGGCTTTGGGCTTATTTCTCATATTGTCATATATTATACTGGGAAAACAGAAACTTTTGGACATTTAGGTATAATCTACGCAATAAGAAGTATTGGAACTTTAGGATTTTTAGTATGAGCCCATCATATATTTACAGTAGGTATAGATGTAGATACTCGAGCATACTTTACAGCAGCAACCATAATTATTGCCATTCCTACTGGAATTAAAATTTTTAACTGAATAGCCACCGTTAATAAGTCATATATATACATAGATACTAGAATACTATGAGCTTTGGGATTCATTTTTTTATTCGTTTTAGGGGGACTGACAGGAATTGTACTATCTAATTCTTCACTAGATATTATTTTACACGACACTTACTATGTAGTGGCCCATTTTCATTATGTTTTGTCCATAGGAGCTGTTTTTGCCATCTTAGGGGGAATACTTCACTGAGTACCTATTATCATAGGTTTTAAGATTGATACAGTAATAGCTAAAGCTCAGTTTTTTTCTATATTTGTAGGAGTGAATTTAACTTTTTTCCCCCAACATTTTCTAGGATTAAATGGGATACCTCGACGTTATTCAGAGTACACAGATGCTTTTATTTTCTGAAATCTTGTTTCCTCTCTTGGAAGCTATGTAACATTGTTTTCAGTATTTTTATTCTTGATCATACTAATAAAAGCTCTATTTTCTCTTCACAAAGTTATTAAAATAGATTTTGCTGCTATTTCCTTAGAACAAGTTAATCATTATCCACCTTTCAATCATACTTTTACAGAGAAATCTAAGGAATCTCTCTTAACAACTTCCTAAAAATAAATAGAATGCCAATATGAATAAATAGATACCTACAAGATAGTGTTTCTCCTACTATAGAGCATTTAAAATTTTTTCATGATCATAGAATGATTGTGATCTTCTCCTTGAGAGTAATATTTATAGGGTTAATAATGTTCTCTATAACAAACAAAAAGTTCGATCATTTTTACCTAGAGAGACAACTAATAGAATTTTTCTGAACTTTTGCACCATCAGTTATACTGATATTTCTTGCAATTCCTTCTATAAAAATACTTTATATGTTGGAAGAACAAATTAAGCCCGTTATATCCTTAAAAATTACAGGTTTTCAATGATTTTGAGGATATGAATATTTTAAGAATAACAAAGAAGATGCTAATATTTTTGAGTCTAATATTTTAAAGACTAATAAAACTTTTAAACTATTAGAAACTTCTAATAATGTAGTGTTACCCTATAGCGTGCCAGTTCGTGTTCTAGTAACCTCTAAAGATGTGATTCATTCTTGAGCAATACCTTCTCTCAGAGTAAAAATGGACGCTATGCCTGGTCGAATTAATCAAGCAACTATCACATTAAATCGTCCTGGATACTTAGTGGGCCAATGTTCAGAAATTTGCGGGTCAGGGCATAGATTTATACCTATTTTTTTAGAATCAATTAATTTTAAGAAGCTGTTTTAATTAGAGTTTTAAGTGGCTGAGAAAAAGCGAAGGCCTCTTAAGCCTTTTACAGGAAATCTCTTAAGTTTTTAGTTAATAAATAATATTTAAATGTCATTTAAAAGTAGATTTTCAAAACTTTTTGCCTCAAATGTTTCCTATAAATTGATTTTTATTTAGAATTATACTTTTATTGCTCATAACTTTTTCATCTCAAAGCAGCAGCTACACAAATAATCTAAGGACTGGAGAAGATAAAATTTTTTTAAAAAATATAAAATGAGTGTGGTAATTTTATGTTAACAAATTTATTTTCAATGTTTGATCCTACTATCCATAAACTAAATCCTATTATTGTTGTAATTTTTTTTATCGTTTTAGTCTTGATTACCAGAAATGAAAAATTCATTATAAATAGAAATATAAATACCTACATTAGCATGTTTATATCAGTGCTAAAACGTGAGTTAGCAAATGAAATCCCTACTATACATGCGAAAGAAAAATCTATTAAAAATTTAGGAGCTATTAAAATGTTTTTTTTTATTTTAACATTTATTTTTTTAATCAACTTTTATTCTCTGTTTCCTTATATCCTATCAGTCACTTCCCACTTATCTTTTAATTTACCTATAGCACTGAGAATTTGATGCATTATTTTGTTAGTTTCTTTAGTTATTAACTGAAAAAATTTTTTGGCACATTTAACCCCATCAGGCACACCTATTGCTTTAATAAGTTTTATGGTTTTAATTGAAACTGTAAGAAATATTATTCGTCCCCTAACATTATCTGTACGACTCATAGCTAATATAGTGGCTGGTCATCTACTTCTTTTACTTTTATCAAAATTTACTATATTAAGCTTATCTAACTTGGTACTCTCGTCTGTTGTAATACTAATTTTAGGTGTTCTAGAAATAGGAGTCTCTGTTATTCAAGCATATGTATTTGTGTTACTATCGATTTTATACGCAAAGGAAGCTTTTTAATATGCCAACAAAATTTCACCCTTATCATATAGTGACTAACAGACCTTGACCTTTAGTTTGTTCCTTTATAGCTGCTTTTTTAGCTTTTAGCCTCAATTGAAATCTATTTTTTAACTTTAATTTTTTTTTAGTATTAGTAAATCTTATGCTAGCTACGATAGCTTTCTTATGGTGAAAAGACGTCACTCGAGAAGCTACTTTCCAAGGATACCATTTTGAAGATGTAATTAAAGGTTTAAAACTAGGCATAATTCTTTTTATTACATCAGAAGTGATATTTTTTTCTTCTTTCTTCTGAAGCTTTTTCCATTTTTCTTTAAGTCCTAGAGTAGAATTAGGACAAATCTGACCTCCTATGTCAATTACAAGATTCAACCCTTTAAACGTACCTTTATTAAACACCATTATTTTAATTTCTTCAGGAGCATCCATTACGTGGGCTCACCATTCTTTAAATAGAAATATAATGAAGAACTGTAGCACTGGACTAACAATTACCTGAATACTAGGCGTATATTTTTCTTTTTTGCAATATATAGAGTACAACCAAGCGGAATTTAATATTTCAGACTCAAGCTATGGAAACATTTTTTACATGGCAACTGGCTTCCATGGAATTCATGTCTTGGTAGGATCCATCTTTTTAATTTTTACTGACATATCTATAAAGACAATAACCGCTTCTTATAATCACTTTCTAATAATAGACCTGGCAGCATGATATTGACATTTTGTAGATGTTGTGTGACTATTCCTATATATTTGTCTTTATTGATGAGGAGGCTAAATAGAAATATTAATTATTAAATTTATCTTGATAAGATAAAATTGCGAGATTTTTGCAATAATTATTTAGTATAGACCCTAAAAATTATATAATAGATTTTTTAATATATAAAGTATATCTAATTTCCAATTAGAAAGATTTAAAATTAATAAAATATTTTTTATTCTTGCTAAACATAACAACGATCATTTGTTTGACTCTGGCAACAATCTTTTGGTATATTCAAACTAAAAATAAAGACATCGAAACAGAGAAAACCGCATTCGAATGCGGTTTTCTAAACACAGATAAAACTCAAAAAAGATTTTCAATCAGATATTTTTATATAACAATTATTTTTTTAATCTTTGATTTAGAGATTTTAATTTTAGCTCCCTTAATAATTTTCAAAGCATCAAGAATTTCTTGAACAATTATTATAGTAATCGCTATTTATTTTACAATACTATTAAATTTTGAATGAAATAATAATATATTAGAATGAAACAATTAATATAATAAAATTAATTTTTTTTATTGAAAAAGAGTTGCAAACTCTTTATTGCATACTATGC
>MCFK01010484.1:0-11914 GCA_003610855.1 Erysiphe neolycopersici | reverse complement strand
TATCGAGTTTCTACTGTATATAGTTTAAAACCAAGGACAGTTTGTACTAATCTTTACAATCTTCCTATTTATTCTATTGCCACGATTATGCGTAGAAAGAAACTCACTATATTTTGTAACTAAAAAAAAAAAAAAAAAATTGTTATTAGATCTCTTGTGCCTTCCTTTATCCTCTACCCTCCATCTCTTTTTTTCTCTTGCTGGCAATAATGATCTCTCTCTCTCTCTCCCTCTCTCTCCCTCTCTCTCCCGTCTCAAATCATTGGCAATTCTCTAGTCACAAGAGGCTGAAAATTTATCTTAACACCATACCATACCTATCTATCTATGTATAGCATAGTATAGTATAGCATGGAATAGCATACATAGCATAGATAGATAGGTAGCCTTCTGCAGAAGCATAAAGTGTTTTGTCATTGATTCAATTTGCAGTTTCAAAGCTTTCGATTAATTCCTCCCTCGGTGATAAAGATGTTACGTTAAAATAGATAGCATATATAAATATACGGTTGGTTAAATAAAGGAAGTTATATGTATAACAGACAGTATTAAGTGGGATGTCAATTCAATGGTTTTCCAGTCATTAACTAACCAATACTCCCAAATTAAACATAAGCGTATTATCAATTTCAGCTGCAGGAGGTGCTATTTGGGCTCGGACGGCTTCTACTATTTTTGAGAATTGTTCATCGCTTAATGTTGAAGATGATGACGCTTGAGCAAGAGGGGATATATATCATTGGAAGAAGCCATTTCGGCACGAGTATTCAATTCTACTGATAATTCTACTGTTTGAGAATCGGAGCTCAATTTCTGTTCTGTTTTAGGGGCGTGATGTGAGAAGCAAGTGATGCGGCTGCAGCCTCAATAATAGCTTTAGAATAATTATTCTTCCAATAAGTAATTGGGCGGTTTGGCAGTTAAGCTATTGAAGGTTTTTATGGAAAGTTTCCTGCAACCCAAATAATCAATTGATACTGGTATTGATTTAAGAAACACTTGCTTTAAGTCTGGGCCTTCCTAATATATAAATTAGCCTTCATTTATTTTGCATTTATCTATAATATGATTTTTGGCTAAGTACTTGGATTCTGACTACTCATTCATCACTTATTCTTTAGTCTAAATTTAACTAAAGATAAGGAAAGATCTTTCTGTCTCAATGAACGAAAAGTAAAATATCGAGAATTAAAAAACCAAAAGTCATTGTCCTCGGCGAGACTCGAACTCGCGACCTTTGGATTGCCACCTCGTTGACGAGGTAATCACACAACATTCGTATGAGACCAACGCTCTAACCAACTGAGCCACGAAGACATGTTAATGGATGCGATATAATCGATTATGAATGTAAATATTCATATTCGATAATTAATTGGTCTACCATTATTTCATTATCGCTTAACGCTTATATGCGCAACACTTGAGCACACTCACTCCTTTCCGTTCATTACTGCGCATGCCTCCAATATCAACCTTCTTCGTCTATCCGAAATCTCGCGGCGTGTGAATTAGATCAGTTGGAGTCCCAAAAATTTATCCATCAGAGAGACATTGAGTATCGATCGACGTGAAGCAATTTATCATTTTCTAATTCTTTATTTATACTTTTTACAGCTTTACTGACGCCCCCCGGTCAAAGAGTAACAAAAGTGGCAAATGGTAACTACAGTAATAGGGCCGGTCAGACTTAGAATCTCATTTCAGTCACAATGTTGAAAAAAGTTGAAAGAGGCAAATGTTTTCAACATTTGCTATCAAAAATCTTCAGAATTGCATTTTCTCAAGACTATCATCGCAACAACACCATCAATATAAGTTTAAATAGATTTCTGGAATATAAGACTATGATCGCATTCATATTATTATCATATAGTCTGATTTTTAGGAAATTAAATGGTTGAGAAATGGTATTTACAGGCCTAAAAACTTGTTGTTCTAAAATTTAAAAAATGCTTCATTGATTTATTCCACCCTCACTCCAAAAACATTCAAATTTTGCTGTAAAAATTGTTAAAATTTTGCAGATTTGATACTAAAATTTTCTAGCAGATTTTGAAGTAAATCGAAAACCAATTGATTGTGACGTTGGGCTTCAAAGTTGATAATGATGAAATGGGTGTGCTTTTTGTGGGGTTTTTTTTATTTCTAACTGCATAACAAAATTTCCATATAACAAATTTCATATTTTCCGAAACGTAGGAAAACTATTAAACTTTATATTAGTAATCAAATCCTGCGTATACAGCTTTCTTTTTGGCATTAGTTAAAGTTCTACGGTAAGTGTTTGTTATACAGTGTTCTGTGTTTGATTGGTGCGCAATTAGATGCAGTTATGATGGGACAGTCAAGCAGACCTCCTAAATACAAAAGCCAAGAAAACTAACTGTTCGACGATAGTGGGTATCACTCCTTGATCAAAAAGCTATCTCAGTAACCTTGGGTTTTTAAAAAGAAAGTAAAAATAGAACAATTGATTGGTAATACATAAATATGGAATAAGCTGAAGATAATGGCAGAATTACAGTTACTGTAAATCATTTAGAAAAATCCAAGCTACTCATTACCAGTCACTGAAAGAAAAATAAGAAATATATGAACAACTCCAGTAGACAGAAGAGCCAAGCTGCTGCCTGTCCTACCGAGTCTCTGACTAACAAAAGGACTTAAATGAATTAAATAAACTGGTTACCTACCTACAGAAGCTTTAATAGATTCCTATACATGAATGAATGTATATACGTACGTCTGCTTTTCATCAATCTCCAGTGAACGTGCGTGTCTTTTCGAAAGAGGTGCAATAAATACTAGCATGTACGAATTATATCTACCCTCCCTTAGCACGTCATAGTAGCATATATAATCGTTCTAGATCTACTGAGCCAGCTCGTCCTAAGGAACAGAGTGATGTTCTAGATTCTCATAACAGCGAACATTAGACCAGCTTAAAGCAATGAGAGTTTATGCAGTGAAACTAAATTACTTGAGTTAGGTAATAGTAAATAACTCGATTGATTTTGGAGGTGTGGATGGATGAAAGGCGATCAGATGCTTCCTTCTTCCTTCCTGGTGTGAAAATAGCGTCGCTCTCCACACACACACACAAAGGCGATCGGATCACTGTTATTTGATGGGTCCCAATGTATTTGGATGGAAAAATAGCAATTCTCTTTATTATTTAGTGTTATTATATATATATAAATATATATATATATAACTATATTTATTACGTAAAGAATTTTGTCTGCTTCAAAGGTCAGTCAGTCGGATCATTCACCCACCATTAGACATGAATATGATATCTTGCGCTTAGCGTGTATTTGCCTCATCATTATAAATATTTGACCCGAATGCCTGGAGCACTAACTAGCCAAAGAACCTCCTTCTGAAGAACAATCAAATTAAAACTCCTTGCTACAGGTTAGGAAAAAAAAAAAAAAATTACACTTAATAAATTCAGTGCTTATATGTATGAAGGTGGGAGAGTGTGTGTCTGCGCTTCCAAGTATTTTCGGATGTGAACCTAGTTTTCGTCTCCGTCAAATTGGTGGGAGAGGGAGGGAGCGGAGGAATAATTATTGTAGTAGCAGTGAGAAGGATAACCTGGGGGAAAGTGGTGATTGAACTGGACGATGCGTCAAAATGTCGACATCTTCTCGCACAAGCCAAAGGAATATAGAATCTACTCCATCCAAAACACGACAGGCTCATTCCATGACCCGGGGCGAAATTTCTCTCGATACACTCGTTTCACACCTCTTAGCTGCTAAGTTATCACTTTCGTCTATCAAGACAGTTTCGCGTGCAAAGGAAATTGTAATCTCTGCCCGGGGGGCCTTGGAAGAATGTGCAGTTATGACTGCTCGAACCAGTTTTCTTCGAAAAGGGATTAAGAATCAGTCGGCAACTCTACTGCAGTTTCGAACTGGAATTATGGCAGTCTATGATCAAGGACAGAAAGATTTCATGGTACGATAAAGATGCATGCTTGTTGTTAGAGTACTAAAGCCAAAGCTCATTGCTAATACATGGCTTATCGGTAGAATGTCATTCGAACACTGGATGCGGCAAATCAGCGGCTTGAAAATACAATGAACACCTTACGCTCTACAATGGTGGAAGCAGCCTTTCGACCCGAAGTTGAAGAGCCTCGATGTTTGCTTGATTTTGTACATGAGCAAGGTGTGGAAACTATGCGTGACTGCTTGAAGGAAAATATTCGAGAAGCAAAGGTATGCATTTATATTTTTCCTTCATGGCACTTGAAAAAAATCCGAATTCTATCCAGTTGAAACTCCAATTCTCATTTAAAATCAGGCCGCTCAAGCAGAATTTTATTCTGCAATACTTTCCTTAAACGATGATCTTCATGCAATCAAGGCATCTATAACAACTCAATCAGCTACTCGATCTATTTCTGAGTATGAATCTCAAGTTCCGGATCTTCTTCAATCTCTCGAATCACATGCACAGCAAATGGCTGATCTCCTAGAATCACTTGTTCAACATTTTGATCTCTGCGTTACTGCTATCCGAAATACTGAAGGAGGCACTGCGGCAGTTCGAAAGGCTGCCTCCTCTCAGCCTCCTGGCGTAGATATGGTCTCAGTTTCTGGCGTGATAAGTTCAGGTAACATCCAAGCAAATGAAGAGTTAATCTCAGATGAAGAGATGCAAGAAATTCACGATGTACTGGAGAAAGATGCTGGTCAAGTGGAAGATGTTGTCAAAGAGCTCCGAGATCTCTTAGCTGATATGGAAATGAAGCATCAGGTAATTCTAGACTTTGTCTCGGCACTTAATGCAAGCTATGAAGAGCAAATGGCAGCCTTCAAAATGCTCGAAATGGTCGGCTCGCGCTTACATGGTTATGCACTTGCAAGGCATGACTTTAACCTACGATGGAATGATACTAAAGCAAGTATCCACTTACAACTTAGCGAGCTAGAATCAATTCGGCTATTTTATGAAAACTATTACAGCTCTTACGATGCATTGATACTCGAGGTTCAGCGTCGCAAACGATGCCAAGATCAAGTCCAAGCGATTCTTAAAAAAGCAATGGATCAACTCGATCAATTATATGAGTTTGATACACGTGAACGTGAAGAGTTTCGTGCCGATGTTGGTGAATATTTACCAGTAGATCTTTGGCCAGGTATTGGTGATGTTACTCCATGTTGGGAATTTGTACGAGTAGATGGAGGAATCAATGATACTGTACCGCTTCTCAGTGCCGAAGTTATTGAGAGAGCTGCGAAAAGGGCAAGAAAAAGAGAAATGATCAATGAAACAAGATAACCATAAATTTCTTTGTACTTAGTCGTCCATCAACAATGTCTTAAAATCTCGCTATTTTCTTATCACTTTCACAAATTCTTGTTGGAGTTTCTTCTTTGAATATGCCTGGATCAAATTTGCCCGTTTTCATACATTTTTTCTAATATGTTTTTGGCCTCTTTTCAATGTAAATTAAATGTGTTACTCAATAGTCTTTAGCTTATTGTAGTTTAGAATTATGGGGACTGGTAATTATTCTGTTTAAGGATAAATGTGTATGTCTTTATGCGTATACACACATACATTTAGTTCTCATTTTTGTCTTTTTCACTTCATTACCTTTTTTGAAGGTAATTGTTTCAGCCTGCCCTTCCAGAGATAGGTACACACACGCCATTACGTTCTAAGCCTGATGAAAAGGAAAAAAAAAAAGACACAATACGTACAAATATAGTAGATTGTCCCTGAAATATAATAACCACTTTGTTGAAATCAAACAGCGTTTTATCGGTCATGATCTCGGCCTAAATTTAATCAAAATCACTAAAATTCGAGTGTCTTAGGGTGGCTCAGACTTAAAGCAAGTTTTCCTATTCTCAATACCAAATTTGGTATTGAGGATAGGAAAACTTGCTTTAAGTCTGAGAGGCCTTATTTAAAGTTGAAGGGGATGGAGAGTTTGATTTTCCTAAATGATTGATTTATTTTTTTTCCCTCCAGATTATTATTATTAATTGTTCTCCATCCAAAAAAAACCTTATTCCTTAGTTTTATCTTCCAATTTATAAATCTCGTTATCAATTAAGGCGAGTTTCGGGCTGCGTTATGTGTCACATGCTGTGTAGCCTGAGATTCGCCTCTTGATATGAGTTTTTCTCGGACTTCCACAAACTTGCCAATACACCTTATCAATCAACACACATGTGAAATACAAAGAAATACGCCACAACTTATGCTTAAACATCAAAATCTTTAATGGCGTCTATCATCAGACCCGGAAAGCGATCTCTTCAGGAGAAACCGCCGCCAACAGAATCAATTTGCCCCAACCCATCGTACTCGCAACTACAGCAAGAAGTCGTAAATCTGGCATCTTCCCCTTACCCACATCCAACAACTTCTACAGCGCCAGCTGCTACTATTTATCCTCAAAATATTGTTAATGAGTCCCAAGAACCATTTATAAAAAAAACACCTCCAACACCCCGCCCACGGACTTTCACTGCTGCGTTGGACCGTGGCGCGGCAGCTAGTGAAGCAGCCCGTATCTCTCGGGACAAAATACAATGCTTTCAGTCGCAAAAGCCCGAGATATTACTTTCCCGGATTATGAAGAACTGTCCAGAATCGCCAGAACTTTTTGAAAAAGTACAACTCACTGCGATTTAAGACCTTGCCGCGGCTTGTCCGCTCAACATGAGTCATCTGACCACCAAACCTCAAAAAGCCCCCAAGTCGTCCGACAAATCTCAGCCACTTAAGCAAAACACCAAGAATACTTATGCAGAAACTTTAAAAGTGATTCAAATACGAATAAGACAAAACAAGAAGAGCATAGCATACCAAATAACTTCCCAACAAAGCGTTGTGCCATGATCCGATTTGAGGAAAATAACCCAATGCGTTGCTACAAACCTCTTACGTTAATGGAAAAGGTAAACGAGGTTTTAGGAGACCCAACTTGTGTTATGCATGCATATGCAATAGGCTCTGGGCTTGCTTGCACTTGTAGCTGGGAATGATACACAACTACACAAAATCTCCCAGGCAAAGGACTAATTGAAGGTAGTTTTCTCTGCCACTGAATTAGAAAGACAGGGATCATGGATAAATTTTCTGATTCAATAGTCCCTAAGAGATTACATCCTAGATCCGGAAATGGAATCCAAATTGACGAAAATGCTCTAGCGGAAGAAACCGAACGGATTACCGGCTGCCGACCCGTACGTGCTCACTTGACAGTCAAATCTGATGACCAAACGAAACATGAAGGAACCGTGGCACCATCCTTTCGGTCATCTAACAAGCCCAACTGGCCACAAGTAACTTGATTTTTGGGCGCCCCTACAACCGTACAAAAACTTTCTTTGAAATAACCTTTAACACGATGCGAAAACTGCTCTGGCTTCCATCATAGCCGCAACTATTCGCGAATCGCACTATGCACTCAGTACTCTCGTTCTAGACACACGGGCAATTGCTCAAGTACATGTACCTCACATATTTGCTCTCCTAGATGCATTAATTGCCGCGGATTACACAGAGCAGTCTACACAGGATGTCCAGCAAGACCAACTCGAGTACACGGGGTCTTCACTAAACTTAATTCACGACAGATCCGTGCAGTTCGAACCGCGGGGGGGGGGCTGCCTGAACACTGGCTCATCCTTTACTACAAAATAGACCCGACACAACATTATCTTCTCAAAACCTAACTCAAACCAGAGAGTCACGAACAGATGATATGGATGATTTATTGCTATACAAGAACCGTGGGTCAGTAATAACCCCAATCACTGATTTACAGAGTCACACCCAGCTTTCCGTACTTTTCTACATAAAACGGAAAACGAAACTCGCCCTTGAGTGGCAAGCTATTTCCGGAAATCTTCATATGTATTTGCAACTCAAACCACCACCACTGGACACACTAATTATTTCTTCTCTCTACATTTAAAATTAACCGAAAATCGGACGATAGACGTCTGTAATGTTCAACTCCGGGCACACAAGACGCAGGCCAAGGCCAAAGCACACTCATAGAATTATCCAAACCTCCTAGAACTTTTATTGTTGGAGATTTCAGCTGTAGACACGCGTCTTGGGACTCTTCAATAGATCGTCGACCCACTCTTGGCGATTTCCTAGAAAAATGGGCCCAACATTACGGTTTGCACCTACTAAACGGCTACACCCCAACATATAATAGAGGGGTATTAGACTTAGCCTAGTTGAACGTAGCACAGATAGAAACAATTTTAGCTCCGCATTTACATACTACTTCGGATCATGAAACGCTATTAACATTTATCCCTAGATACGAGGTTAGGGAATCGCACATTCAGCGAAAGTTAAAGTACGATGAATGTGACACTAAATCACTTATTCAACTTCTAGCTAATCCTTCAGTTCCCATCTCTTCAGATCTTGAAGAGAGTGTTAGATATCTTACAAGGGATCTATCAACCGCAGTTTTAGCTGCCACCCCGGAAGTCAAGATACGCTCAATAGGGGCAGCTTGGTGGACTGAAGAATGCAGAGCAGCTGCTAGAATTTTTAAACGGGCGCGACGCACAGGATCAGCATATGAAGAGCAAAGAATACTCAGAAACATAGTTTGAAGTGCAAAAGCGACTTTCTGGAAATCCAAAGTCGAAAACGCGAAAGACCTATCTTTTATCTACAAGATTGTTAAGTGGATTAATTCAATTCCATCCTATTCATCACCTCCTTTACAAGACTCAAATGGAGTAGTGAGCAATAGTTCGGATAAAGTTGATCTTCTAAAATCCGCACTTTAGACCGTCACCTTGACGCAAAATACATACCATCAGACGTCCCCACAGTCCTTCAACGAATGCTAGAATTCCCAGAAATTACAGATCTAGAGATTTACAATGCTGTATGTGCTATCCCTTATTCCTCCCCGGGAAAAGACCAAGTCCTTGGGAAATTACTTCGAGATTGCTGGCCCGCCATCAAAGATAGAACCTGCCACCTTTTTCGACAATGTATACATATGGGGATCTGTCCCAAAGAGTTTAAACAAGCACAAATTATAATGATTAGAAAGAGTGGGCAGAGAGACTTGAACGCTACCAGTATCCGACCGCCCTATTGCACTATTTTCCTGCTTAGGCAAAGGTCTCGAAAGACTCCTCGCCTGAAGAATAGCCTTCTTGGCTATTAAGAGTAGAATACTTAATCGCTATCAATGCAGTGCAGTCCCGATGTGTTGCACAGTAGATCTCACTACCACCCTTGTCACAGATATTCAAACAGCTTGGATAAATAAGGAAGTTACCGCTATATAAACCCTAGATGTAAAAGGCGCCTTTGATGAAGTTCTGCATAATCGCTTAAATTTTCGGCCTCGAAGCCAGGGCTGGCCAGAGAACCTCGTTCCATGGATAGACTCTTTCATGTCCAATCGGTCCGCCTCAATAATTTTGGATCGATTCACATCAGATGAGTTTTCTCTAACGTGTGGACTTCCAATAGGCTCCCCCATAAGCCCCATTCTTTTTCTTCTATACATGGAACCTATGTTCAGGCTTGTGACATGTGCCTTCTGGCTAGAGCTCGCTCAATCGCGGGATGCGGTCAGATTCTTCAAAGCCGTCTAAACAAAGTGCGACATTACGCCAAAGAGCTAGGTATTTCCTTTGATCCCGGAAAAACAGAGCTTCAATATTTCTACAGGAAAAGAGACAAATCGAATTAAATATCTCTAAAATTTGGAAACAAAATAATTCTTCCTAAGAACAATATACGATGGCTAGGAATACTTTTTGGTCGCAAGCTAACCTTGCACCAACACATCAATTATACTGTCACTAAGGCAACCTCGGCCTTATCTCACGTACGACAGCTATCCTCAACGATCCGAGGCCTCAGCCCCACCCTAGCTCGATAGGCTGTGCATGCCACTGCTCTTACTGCTCTTTTTTATGATGCAGAAACTTGGGTTACCTCAAAAAATAAAAATACCTTGTCGGAAGAATACAAAAGATTTTAAATCAAGCAGCAAGACTACTCCAATAGCTGTCTTACTCAGATAAATAGGGTGGGCTCCTGCTGAATTATGGTTAAATAGAATACAAGATCGACTAATAGTTCGGATCACTGCTTCTGACCCGTGGCATTCGCTACGGAAAAGCTGGGACTCATCACACATCTCTTGGTTCAGGAACAGAATTCGAGCTATGAATTATCCAAGCTAAAAATTGGGGCCGTGGGTAAATTATCCAGTGTACGATCCTTTCTTGATTGGAAGAAATCAACCCCAGATTTAGATCTATTTATCTTTTTAGATGGTTCGATGGACAAAAATGGGTTTTCAGGAGGCGGATACATGATATATCGTGGTTCTAATTTGCTCTCTTCTAGCTTAGTTCCTCCGCGGAGGTATACGACGCAGAGATTGCGGCAGCAGTTTCTGGAGCTCAAGCAGCGCTAATGACTGCAGAGGCATACTTTGCAGAGAATATCAACGTGTGTCTTTACAATGAAGCGGCCGCAGTAATTTTATCAGAAGAATATAAAGACTTATCGAGTTCTAAATATCTCACTCAGTTCACTACTCTGGGTGGAAAATGGCACTCAAGACCATGAGGTGTATATTGGCCCCCCACCGTTGGAAATATCACAATTAGGTGGTGTCATGGACACTCGGGTATCGAAGGAAATGAGAAAGCTGATACCCTTGCGACAGAGGCATGTAGGACAGGCAGAGAGCTTAATTTCCCAGATACAATCAGGCATGTAAAATAAAAGACAGGAAGATACACGCGTGCAAGAACTGCTTTTTTCGAAGGAAATGCACCTCAAAGATATATCTATCTGGGGCTAAAAGCAAAAGAGAACTTCCCTTTCACGCTAAAACTACATCGAAAAGCACTAGGACACTTGCTGTCGTCTCGTACTGGACACGGGAACTTTTCACAGTATCATGCACGCTTTAACCATCAAGACGCGGAACATATCTGCGTGTGTGGGTCTATGAAGTCTCCAGAGCATTTTTACTATTGCCGGAAAGTTAGACATCTCGCTCCCTTAAACCTAAAAGGACTTCATGGTCAGCAGGCTGTGAAGTGGCTACTAAGCACAAACGAAGGCGCAAAAGTATTCGCAGACTGAGTACAGAAAACCAAATTTTTGCAGTTTAGTACCAAAAAGCGTAGTCATGACCGTCGCTGTTTCCACCCCCCTCCTTGTAGTAATTTATTTTTCCTTTTGATCAACAGTAATTTAACCAACCCTAATAGCCATCGGAGAAGCATAAAGATTGAATGGCCAGAATATGACGCCAAAAAAAAAAGACCCAACCCAACGAGTCGGCATAAGTCGTCCTTGTATATTAGTGCATTTTCAATACTCCTATACCTTTTCAAGTTTTTACTCGCTAGGGTGGTTGGCCCCGCCGGAGTAACACCCCCTTCAAAAGTCGCGATCCTCGGGTTAACAGAAATTCGTGGAACCACCCCGCGCGTCCTACGCCCCTTGGGAGGCAGAACTAGCTGTATTTAGTTTTAGTTAGACGTTAAACTTACTTACTTACTTCCACAAGTGATGCCACTTCTGCGACATCCTCAACCCATTCTGAATAATTGTTTTTTGACGGTTAAAACTCGAAATTTTAGCAGAGAGATTTTCACTCAGTGATCGACAGAGCTGCTTAATCTTGAAGCTCTGGAGCCAGTCACTTCCTCCAGCGCACTCCAACAGCAACTCCCAATCTTCCAGAAAGTTCCGAAAAAAAAATGCTACTCTCCCTATTTCATAGAGAACAATTTTTGTTCTGCCTTTTTTTCAGTCTCCACTTTGTTGAAGAAATGTCACGGTTTTCAAACAGAACGCTTTAGCAATTTGGTTGATACAGTTAATTAATAATAAAACTCTGAGGAGAGTAAAA
>MCFK01010425.1:0-14183 GCA_003610855.1 Erysiphe neolycopersici | reverse complement strand
CACTTGGATTGATATTCCAACACACAAGGTGTCTCTAGATTCCTAATATAAATTCCATATAGTAAAAATCTCAGAGTGTATGCAATTTCACTTTATTCCCCTCTATCGTAGGTAATATGATCACAATGATAATATAAACTATGAATGATTGATGACAAGGAATTTGTGAATTTGGATCATGACCATGGTAGATAACTTAAAATGAAGCAAATTAACTACTACGACAATGTATGAAATATTGAAGTTACTAGTTTTTTGAACATGAAGAACCTCCGGGTACATGATTTACAAACTGACACAGAATTGTATGATATAGTTAAATTCTAAATTCGATTATTATCACTGTAGAACTTAACACCACGACCGCGCTATCACCAGCATCTGAACCCCCTCAGTGCCCGAGGGGGCCAAAGTCTAGTAAGATGTTGTAGATATTGTAGATTGTTTATTGAAGATAAACTTATAAATGCCTACTCAGCTTACTTTTAAAGGAATAGTTCAATATGCTGCCGAAAATAACACTGAAAAAATATGGAAGAGCTAATCATTAGCCTGGAGCAGGCTCTCACACCGAGCAGCAACGTTAAATACCGACCAAATGGCCCCCTGTAATACCTCTAAGCGGGCATCTTAAGCTGAAAATCCCAATTAGCATGCCACTCGTTTATGCGCCAATCACAGACATCCGGTCTGTATTTAATATTGCTCTCAATGTTCAATTTGCTGTCCAGCAAACTACTTTTTATCAATTTATACTCTCGAAGTTCGAAGATTAGTGTATTTACTTAGACATAAGGCAAAGGAGAGAATATTTTTTCATTAACGATATCGTCTTCTCTCCAATAATTAACCAGTCAAGGGCTTAGCTTTTATTTATAAATAATATCTTCTCAAGTCATTCAAACAATAATGGACATTCACCAGGAGTTTACAGAATGGGCCCAGCGACGAGGTTTGGAAATTATAGATATCAAGGCTCAAGAATTCCATGGGCGAGGCATGGGGATCATGGCTAGGAAAAACGTTCAGGTTAGTTGAATTTCATCAAATTTTATATATTTAAGAAATTTATCCAATTTTTGTTCTGAGAAAAAAAAAAAAAAAAAAGAAGTATTTATTTTTCTCGTGAAGAAAAGGAAAGAAAAAGTCAGAGATATTGAGTTATCTAAGAGGAGGGAGAGGGTAGAAGAGAATCAGTTTTTCAAAATTTTGCTGAAGAAATCTGACCCCCTCTCTCCAATTCTACTGTCAAAAAAAAGATTGTTAGAATATTATGTATATACTTGTATGGCTCCTTATCTTGCGTTAAAGACAAAAACTTCATGATCATCATCAGTTTTCCTTTTCTTTTCTCGTGAAAGTAATATCTTTAAGAATGACTTGTTGGTAAATAATATATAAAAATGTGTTATATGTAAATATTCGAAGGCAAAAACTATCATATTACGCGTACCATATTCAGCACTCCGAACACAAGATACTGTCTCTCCTATTATCCTAGAGGCATTAAAAGGGCCACAGAGAATAAGTGTGCATGGCCTATTAGCAATGGATCATATTCTTTTAAATTCTCAGGCAATCACAACGATCACAACAACAGTTGCTGCAGCTGCATGTACCCTGGCCAAAAGTACGAATAATGGTTACGATAACGACAACTATAAACCATGGCATGACGTGCTCCCTAAATTTTCCGAATTTCAAGAATCTATGTCAATATGTTGGCCTTCATCTTTACAAGAATTACTACCACCCATGTCCAAAGCTTTACTCCAGAAACAACAAAAAAAATTACAAAAAGATTGGAATATTGCTTCCAAGGCATGGTCCTCCCTCACCTACAATAATTATCTCTATGCATGGCTTTTAATCAATACTCGAACTTTCTACTTTATTCCCCCGTCTAAATATCGCAGTGGAAGCATTCAGAGTAATAATGCTACCGGTGGTCGCTGTTCAATTCTTCATCGAGATGACTGTATGGCATTAAACCCGTTTTCCGACTACTTTAATCATAGTCCTTCCCCATCGGCGGCTGTTAAGATTACAAATAGAGCTTTTGAAATATCCACTATTAGGGACGTGAAGGCAAATGAAGAGCTGACAATTTCTTATGGAAATCATTCGAACGATTTCTTACTTGCTGAATATGGGTTTTTTTTGGATGATAATCCTTGGGATGAAGTCCTTCTTGATGATTATATCTTTCCTCTTTTGAATTCTTCCCAAAAGGAACAATTAGAATGTTTTGGGTTTTTGGGTAATTACGTTTTAGACCGAAATTCCGTTTGTCATAGGACACAAGTGGTTTTGAGGATTTTATACTTATCATTGCCTCGTTGGGAAAGTTTTGTGAAAGGACTTGATGATGGGGAGAAAGATCAACCTCGTACTGATCAAATTCTTCGTGACATACTAATCAGATTCAGGCAAGACATTCAAAAAATTCTTGAAGAGATCTCGTCTCTCGGCAGCGATTTCTCTACTCAGAAAGCACTTCTAGGTAAAAGATGGATTCAAATTGACAACCTCTTAAGGGCTACTCTAGATAAATGGTGACAAGAATAACATTTCAATGTATTTGTCATTTCTTTATCAAAATTTGGGTATTTGTAATCTAAGTTGAGGCACCCACTTCGTGGCACTACTATAAATTTAAATCTATTTAAATCTATTATTTCTCTGCTAAACCAACTGCTATAATTTTTCTTCTTCTATATCTAAATCATTTTTTTTTCTTTTTAGCAGGCTAATCATATTACTGTTTCATACGTCTCCGTTTGAAACGAATTTCTAATGCTTATAAGGGCATATATCAAGATGGGACCAATACTGTTCAACTGATTTCAACTAATTGGCCCTTGAAAATAGCCTAAAATGGGGATTACAACTAGTGACACTGGTATATACTTAATAGAAGAAGTCTAAGCTCTAGAGCCATGCTGTTACTTTTGTCTTAGTTTAGTCTTTTGAAGTGCCCATTCACGTCTATCATCTCTCTATCCCTCCACAATTTTTTTTATAAATTGGTTCAATAGATTGAATTTCTGGATGTGTTTATTGTTGAAACCATGTCAAAATCATCTCTGATGAAGCTTCGTTGCTTTAATATGGATCAATCCAAGTAGCACTCTAAGCTTGAATTGACAGATTTCTCTCAACTGAATCCCCAACCTAACACTTATCTAGTTGTGTTGAGTCCCTGCGGTATCGATGTCTCCTTTGAGTAAAGAGAGATAATTATATGTGGGTTGATAGAAGGTCTAGATTAGTCCGAGGAACATAAAATAGGCCAATTTGGTCTCTTACTGACTCAGGAGTCTTTAATTTAATTTTTAAGCTAGACGATGTGGTTGTCTTTCAGCTACGCAGGTCTGAAGGGCAATCGTTGGAATGTTAAGTGTCCCATCTAATTGAGCCCGTTTTACTTTATTGGCAATTTCTGACAGTTGTAATAGTAAGAAAAACTTCCTGCTCTGAAGGGATTTTCATAGGCTAGGAACGAGACTACTTCGAAAAAATGGAGTATATTAATCTAGTTTTGATGGATAAATAATATGTCTAATAAGAGTAGCCTTATTAGCGATGTGTATTGAAAGGGGTTTGAGAAGCAGCTGCCTCAACTTAACCTTCGATTTATTTAATTCTTGGAAATTTGATACTAACTTTATAACTGAGTGATAATTTAAACTTTATCACTAAAACTATTTCGAAAGTTTAAAAGCATCAATTTACATCCTGCTTTAAATTTTTACAAAGTAGAAACTAGTAATTCAACTATTATCAATCGCATACAAGCTCGCACTCCTCAATGCAGTTCTTTGACTAGGGAGAAGGGTTCTGTCATCACATGATATTCTATTTCGCTCTGGCGATAAGCTAATATTCGTTCCTTTGAATCGAGGCAATGTATGAAATAAATGCTTAGAAGTTATATTTTCTTTATTTTTAGCTTCGGATATTTCTCTAAAGAAACCACCAATACAACCATGGTCGAGAGCACGGGCATATACCTTCCCACATAAATTTCCTTCTTTATATAACGTTGAACTTTCATGAGTGGAGAGATCAGCAATATAATTAATCTGAGCGTTACCCAAGAAAGATTTATGTGCCATGTTATTGCCAAAATTCTCCTCATATGTAGTTTGAAATTTGTAGAGGTTGGAATCTAAAGGATTTATAGGAAGTTCAGGAAAAGATAATGATTTAAATAAATTTTTTGGTCCAGGTGATAAAGATTCTTGTTGTACTTTATTGTAGCACTTTTTTATGCAATATCCTGACTCATTCCGGCAAGAAAAAGGCGTGACTCGGGATATTTTAGGAAGCATAGGTACAACTGTGCTAGCACTTCTGTGGCAAAAAGGGCCTTTAATATTGATCAAAGATTTTTTTCGGCTGGGAAAAGTACTATTCTTTGATGTTGTAACTAGGTTATTATCAAAGCTTGAAAGACGTGAATCAAGTAGCGGTGTTATACGCCTCATATGAGATACAATTCTAGTATCAGCAGAATCTCTTCTCTTATTATTGTTGGAATTGCCTCGTTTAATTATAAAGCTATTCATTCTGTCATTTCGTGTTTTCTGGTTATTCAAGCCGGGATTGAAATGGTGATGGAATTTTCGATCATTGACACCATTTATGAACTCGGCCTCGTCTTTTGAGGGATATTTACATTGACGTTGAGAATTCTCATCAGATTTCATCAGAGTAGTATTATATGCATCATTTATATTACAAATTGTATGTTTGAATCCATTCTTGGTCGGAAGATTATCTGAGCAGCGACTGTTTATAGCTTTTTCATCATGACATGTCCTTTGGAAAATAGTACCTACAAGATCATCAAGTGTTATTAATCCTATCGGTCTTGTTATTCTCTTTTCATAAACACTATTTTGAAACCCATTGAGTTTATTTGCGTTCATTGATGCCACTTCGGCCAAATTGCTGTCCATGTATTTAGTATGAACGCCTTTTTTCAAATCTTGCTGTGCTTTGAAGTTCATAGCTTGTGTATACAAGCAGTCTTTAGTGCTCACATGTGAGCAAATCGAGATGTTACATGGCATGCGTTTTAAGAAAGCAATTTTTTCTTGGTTTTTGGCAGGTATTACGATAGCCATCCTGAGAAAAAATTAGAAGAAGACTTTGAAATTTAGTGTTATATACTTCGAAACTCCATTTTCGAACATGTTTAAAAGAGCGTAGGCCGACATGTTAACCTGAACAACCGGAAGAGGATCAAGTGGCAAATCCTTCACTGATAATAAGGAGCTATTGCCTGTATCAATATATCTGATAAGATTCTGAAGACTGTTAGTAGAATAAGACAATCATTTGAACTTTAAATTATCATACATTTAGATGCAGAGAGCCATATATCTGAATATCTTCTAAATGATATTCCAATTTATTTTTTTGCGAACATTGTGACTTTCTATGTGTCCCGACAACCGGTAGACGACTATAAGACCAGCAACTTATTTTTTTGATAAAATCATTATTTATCATTTCATCAATGTCAATAGTTTTAACAGATGACCATCTTGTAATAATGCCTTTTTGCCTGTGCTGGCCTGCTTTTTCAGAGTCAATTTTTGTACGTAAATTGAGGCTTTGCTGTCCAAACAAAACTTCTCCAATAACACGATTATCAAGATTCAAAGCACCAATCATGACCTGGGAAGCTTCACGGCCAAGTTCTCCGCCTTTTTTCTCTGACTTTTCATGGTACTTAATGAAAGCTTTGAGCTCATCGTTACTGAAAACTGACCGGTCATTCGTTTTCAAACTAATGTGACTTAGAAATAGAGAAATGGGCCAGCTGACTATTGCAGTCACCCACATACAAGTCCAAATCATTGGTCGACAGTAATAGCTCCAAGTCAGAGGACGTGCCGGGATAAAGAACTGTGGAATTAACTCGACGAATAGGGTAATACAGATGGTGGAGATAAGAATTGCGATCCATGGTGGTCCTAAGAACAAATTCTGAATGACGAAAGGAAAGTACTCTGAGCATGCAACAGTACATATAATTAGGGAGCAAAGCATCCAAGTTCCATGGGACTTCAAATGAGAAATAATACGAATTCGTTCTCTGAAACTTTGTTATTTAAATGTCATATTTTGTGAGACCTGTATAAACCTCTCTTTAGGCGTGGCAGTTATGCTCTTCATATGTAGCCATACTTGATCTAACCCACAGATTGCTAATATTAATCCCGTTGAGAGCCCTGCAAAAATCAAGAGTGAGATGGCGAGAATACAAAGACCGATCCTGTATCTGAGCTGTAGAGAAATTGAACCATCAACACTTTTTGACGACAGTCTTCCAGTTACTTCCGCTAAGTCTTTTGCTTTGATAAAAAATCCTGCTCGATTGATGGTAGAGTTTAGGGCCCGAAGAACAACCATCCTAGATATTCGTTGCAATCTAACGTGTGCATTTAAAGCAATATTTCTAATAATTTTCATGTGCTAGTGTAATTTAATTCTGGAAAAAATTGATGAAAAGATGATCATTTAGGTGACAGACCTAAATAGTGTTGGAAAGAAAATTAGACAGAAAGAACGACCACTAATTATCTTACACAACATATAATGGCAAGATTTTGGAAGTGTCAAAACTAGAGAATAAAATAAATTCGTATTCAGAAAAACCAACACATCTTTTCTGTGTGGTATTATTGCCCGATATAAATACAAATTTTAATGGCAAATTTACAAAGCAAGAGGTATTTAAATGATTTAGGGTAAACATTATCAGATAACGCCTGAAACAACCGCCTGATGCATTTAAACGATCCGGATGAGCCAAAGAAATTGACATTTAAGATAAAATTTGAAAGATTAAAACATTTATAGAAAATTATTCTGGTCGTTGTCGTTTAACCCCGTGCGGATTCTGCCAATCAGTTCCAGTAGCTTGATTGCCTGGGAAAAAGGCTGGGTTGAAATGAGGCTGCATACCCTGGAAACCTGCCCCTAATAAACTGGTCAGTGATATGCAAACGGAGAAGTTTAATGTGAATAATGAGCAAAGAGCTGAAATGGGCTAAGAGATGCTAGAAATAATTCACTAAGAAAAATTATTCATACCTGGAATCGCACCTGCCATATTACCCATACCCATAGGCATACCACCCATACCGGGCATACCACCCATCTGTAATCCTCCCAATGGAAGACTTCCCATCATACTATTGCCCATGCCACCTCGACCACCTCTCATGCCACCTCCCCCTCGCATATTACCCATCATACCACCACGATTATTAAAGCCTCCAAAATGATTGCTCATTTGATTTCCTGGAAAGCCGTTCATGAGATTATTGAATCCAGTTCCCATATTACCCATGACTTGACCTGAAAAATTGCGATTAAAGTTGTTCATGTTGTGATTATTCATGCCACCTCGAGGAATGTAGCCTGATGATCGACCCCGATAGTTACCACCAAAGTTGCCACTATGATTACCTCTATCATTATTATAATTTCCAATTGGCGTACGATTGATCTGATTGTCTTTTCCGGCGCGTAATGGAGCATCTTTGGGAAGGGTTCGAAAGGGATTGACATTTGGATTTGAGAACGTAACAATATGTTTTCTTGCATATGGCTGGCCATCGCCAAAGCCATCAATCTTTCGTTTTACTGCTGTCGCTGCTTGCTGAGATGTAAATTCTACCCAAGCTTGTCTGCAAGATCATAAGCTAAATTGCATTTTATTAGGGGATGCTTCGCGCAACCATACCCTTTACTCTTACCATTAACTTTATGTTCGGAGAAAGTGATTTCTTTGAGTTCATCTTCAACTTGAGCTTGGTTAATCCATCCCCTTATGTCATCGTCTGTGTTCCACCAATTTAGTTCTGAAATTAACAACGCAGTGGTTGCTCCCGAATCTATTGGACGGTCATCGGAGCCATCTTTTCTTTTAACACCTTGCTGTTGAGGGGCTTGTTTTGGAATACTCAGAGTCTCTTGTCCAGACTCGTCGGTACTTTTTATTTTTTGTCTCTCATTTGGTTTGCCTAGTCCGTTACAATTAACCTTTATGTCAACATAATCCTCTTCTTGTTCCTCATCACTTTTGTGGCTAGTAAAATTTTCCGTGCCCGCTTTGAATTCTGTTCCTTCCTCCTTTTGGTACACGTTAGATTCTGTTTCCTGACCTGTATTGGCATCTCCATAGATATCAATATCGAATTCATCATCAGCCATTGCAGCTACAGTAATTATTTGTCAAATAAATTAAAAGAGCAGTTAAGATAAGTAATCTACTTTTTTGTATTTATCGATCTAATCTTTATGCGTGTGAGTTCTGTAACATTAGGGGCATAGCATCAGCTCAAGAATATGTTAAGTAGGAATAGATGTGAATGGACACAAGCATCGAATTGCTTAAAGTTATACATGGAATAGATACAAGATACGTACAATCCCTATACAACATAGAACGAAGTTCAAGTTTGACAGAGCCTTATTTGGCAAATGCAAGAAAAAGACGAAGCTCTGTGCTTGCAATCTTTCGAAGGTTTCGATTTCGGTACAAGTAGAATTTGAATATATTTTTTGGATGGAGTTTTTTGAAAAAAAGCCAATTAGCAAAGAAAACAAATCCGCCCAGATGATTTAGGTTGAAAATAACCGCTTCACTATTCTTCCCTTCTCCTCGAGTTAAACTCTCTATCTTGACTATGCAACAGGCCGGGTCAATGTTTCTCTTGAGTTTAAATAAACTACCGATATCATTGGAGACCAACAGGGAAGTAATAAATTCTGAAATGGAGTTGGTATAAGAGGTAGTTGCTGAATGTGGGTCTGGTCCACATATAGCAATTAAGTCAGAACATATCGGATATTAATTTAACCGATGAAATGACCATAATAATCTGTCATCTTCTACTTAGCTTGGACACTACACAGCATCTAAAACTTTTTTCTCTATTCACAACATCATTCACTACAAGAAGATTAGGATCTAAAGACTTCAGCCTTAAGAATTATATATTATCGATATGGCTGACCAAATTCAAGAAATAATGGATATTCCAAGGGAGTTTGTTAAGGATGGATCCCAATTTCTCAACCGGTGTACAAAGCGTATAGTGAAATTTCTTTTTCCTATGATAGGGCATTCCACTCAACTGGTGCAGAGATTCATGGCTTAATTGACCAGAAAAATCTTTGGGAACATAAAAAGACATATAAACTCACTAACTTCTTCGCAGCTGATCTAAAAGAGTTCATTAGAATTTCTCGAGCCGTTGGTCTTGGGTTTCTCATTATGGGAGCTGTAGGGTATCTAGTGAAACTCAGTAAGTCCATATATTGGACTAGCCCCTCGCGTACTTACGTAAATCAGTACATATTCCTGTGAACAATATTCTTGTCGGTGGCGCATGAAAATAAAGAGAACATACATTATGGAGTTCAGTGGCGGCGTACGGATTGGTGAAAAAAAAAACTTATCGAACTATATGCTTTGAATCCGGAATAATTAGCTCGAATGCTACAAAGTCTATGACAAAAACGGAATGCAATGTGCAAAATCAATATCTACGAATTATGACTGTATAAAATGTTCTTGTGTGTACCTCATTTTGTCTCAACTTACAGTGAATTTATGTCGATTCACTTTCTATGATTGTCTAACGAGCGTGGTTAAACGAGTATTATAAGATAGAATGGGAGGAATAGAACCAAAAGCTTAATTTAATATATGATTCTTCAGCTTTTGGTCCATCGTATCGATGAGACTTATATAACCTCTCTAAGTAGTGATTATATGACAAAGGATAACGAACATTATACTGGAATCTACTCAAAATTTAATTCTTCGAATAAAACTTCCGAAGTCGATTTTATTCAAATATAATTTCCAAGCTTGCCAAAAGAGTACTAGCAGGGGTCTCGTCAAAGAATTGTCTACCATGTCCATATTCATTCAGTGAATAGTCAGTTGGTTTGTGGAAGCTAAGCTTTTCAGACTCGGTTTTCTTCTCCATAAAGCAAATCCAGTGAGGGTCTATTGTGAATCGTGGAGCTGAAAGACTGTCTACGTTTTCAAAGAATTCAAAACGTAATTCTGCGCGACGTGGGTGTCTTTGAAATCAATAATTTGTAAGAAAGTTCAAAATTTGCAGGTATATCCCAAACTCTTTGTCATAAATTAGATAAAAGGACTCATATTTCTTTTAACTCGACTCTGCCTTGGACGCTTTGAATGACACATAAATACTTAAATTCTTAAAAACTATGTTTTATGGAAGAACTAGAAGTTTATCACTTAAATTTGTGCCTCCATCCTTTAAAGACCACAATATCAGAACTCGTATTTTTAGTACCCTTACCATTCAATTGCAACCTTTTGCTCTGAAAAATCATAACTGAGCTAAGTATTATCAGCACATTTCTAACAAACCTATCCTAATTTCTTGGTTTTAGCATCGTTTGAAGATATTTGTGGGAGTAATAATAAAAATAGTGAGAAACTTACTTATTTGATTTAGGAAAGAAATTCATAAACAGTCAGTCATATACCCTTATAGGAACGCGGAGAGTCGGTAGGTATTGCGAGCTATAGCTGTGAGCTCGTTAATGGCAGGCTCACCATAAGTTTCAATTTCCGAGTATTCCAGCCCGTGGCTGGTTACAGCGGTGTTTGACTGATAGTTTAGGGGAGAGTTTGTACCTACACACATCTTTCACTCATCGACACCCAAATTATAGGTTTGCCTAAATCAATTTGGAAAGTTCATTAGTCGACTTGCACTGAATCTTTTCTGGTTAAGTTACGGATCTTTATAATGACAGGCAAGCTTAATTAACTTGTCAACCTGCGCAGAACATAATCTACAAAAAAACGAAAACTCTAATCGTGTCTCGCCGTCACCCTGACTTGAATGGTTTTAAGATCAATATGTTAAAATGGTGAATTAGATAATGATTGAAATATAGCTCATCAATGCTTGATAAGCAGAACAGCAATTCTTCAGTCTTCTGATACTTCGCCAGTTTGCTAGTGCCTTTCGGCATTGGATTAAGATGTGCCTACCGACTTTTCTCTTCCATATCTACAATAAGTCAGCTGTTTCGTGATTCCAACGGCGATGATATGCTGCAAAATCTTCATGGTCATGTTCCTCCAGAAAGTAACCGTGCGAAACTGCTCGTGAAGGTGAAAATTTGTGTAACTTCTAACGGCAATATTTTGATCCGAAGGTCCCGTATCGGCATGGATATAGTGATGACCACCATTCAGTTGTTACGAGCTTCGTGTTCTATTGCAGCTACTGTTAAGACCTTAGGTAGAATTGTAGCTGTGGGCCCCGTGAGGTCTTTAGAATTTATTTCTTCTCTCGCCAGCTGATCTGCTATCTCAGTTCCTGCAACACCTTTGACCCTGGGATCCTTATTACTTTAACTAGGGCATCAGAAATTGTTGGCATCCTTTAAAAGTTTTAAACCCGGCTTTCCAATGAGCATGTTATTCTAGACCGTAGTGCATTAATTGCAGAATGGTTTGTGATCAACAGGTAATCATCATGGTTTAATAGTCAAAGTGTTTAAATAATAGGAAATCAATGAATGAATGAATGAACTAATGCCTGAAGAAAGAGTTTTCTATGGGAAAGGTATGGTCATTTCATTATAGACTGGTCGGAATCATTATCATATTAAAGAAAGGTGTCAAACAATATTACGGCCTCTCACACTAAAATCAAGTGTTCCTTTCCAACGTTGAAAAGCAAAATATTTGTAATCAAATACCACATCAAAATCTTCAGAATTGCATTTTCTCAAGACTTTCATCGCCACAACACCATCAATATAAGTTCAAATAAATTTCTGAAATATTAGAATACGATGGCATTCATATTATTATCATATAGTCCAATTTTTAGGAAATTAAATGGTTGAAAAATGGTATTTACAGGCCTAAAAACTTATTGTTCTAAAATTTAAAAAATGCTTCATTGATTTATTCCACCCTCACTCCACAAACACTCAAATTTTGCTGTAAAAATTGTAAAAATTGCAGATTTGATACCGAAATTTTCTAGTACAATTTGAAGTAAATAGAAAACGAATTGATTGTGATGTTGAGCTTCAATGTTGGTGTTAATGAAAACATGGTGTTTTTTGTGTGGTTTTTTATTACAAATGTTTTCAACATATGCCTCTATCAACATTTTTCAACATTATGACTGAAATGAGATTCTAAGTCTGACCGGCCCTAATAAGGCCTCTCAAACTTAAAGCAAGTGTTCCTATCCTCAATAACAAATTTTTTATTGAGGATAGGAACACTTACTCTAAGTAACTGTAACTTGATTAGGCATTTTCCGAAAATCGAAGTAATATATGTCCACCTCATTTTTTGATATTCGGTGCACCAACTCTGGTAAAATATTTTTGTGATTGTATCAAAAAAACAGGGGTACGTATATTTATCTGTTCGATTTTCGAAAAATGTCTGATGATATCAAGTTACAGTTTTGACTACTAAGTGCATAACAATTTTCTCAATATCAAATTTGGTATTTTTCGAAAGAGATGTCTGACCCTCCCTATTTGGTCACTTCAAATACACCATAAAATTTTGGGTTTGAAATTCCATGAAAGCGAGGCATAAACTCTATTTTAGAGGTAGATCATATCATGCCTGATTGAGCTTGACAGCCCCACGGGGTAGAAACTTTAGCGTGTAGCTGGGTAAAACAGTAATTCCTAGACACTCAAGAAACGATTAGGATCGACTTTTAGTTTACACAGACTATCAGTAGATATAAATCCTAACCACTGACCTACACAAGATGACAATAAATGAGTTAGGAAATGATAATTGATGCAGCGATTCATTAGAAACGACTAGGGAAAGCCTCCCTTAACTATTGGTATGTCAAGACGGAGATACGAGGTCTACGTACGGTAAGAGGTCGTGCATTTCCTCCAAGACTATGTCACCAAGTGACCACAACATCTAGACACTATTAAATTGTAAATCGCTACAAAGAATATATACAGCTCTGATTAAATCGAGAAATTCAATAAAAGCCCGTCACAGTTTTGATGGAAAGTCTATAACTTCACCAACCCTGGCAACGAATTAGAATAGAAGTTTCTTGCCATAGTGTTTGCTTAGATCAGCCATTTTTTCAGGTGATCTGATCTATTGATGAAAAAAGGATGTACAGGTGAAGAACGATATGTTAATCAACAAGTAAAGAGAAGTAAGTATCTAAATAGGAGGAATATTTCGTCACAATTGTCACAGTTTAGGTACTAGTACTGGGCTACTGAGTATACAAAGGTAGTTTACAATTTATCTATGGTCTATCTATCGACGAAGGAAAGCTCCTATATATACCAAAAGGAGGCCGAGTGATCTAGTTACTATCAACTGTAATATTTGTTCTGCCCCGTCTCCATCAAGGAAATCACCAAGCCAAGCTGATCCACCTTTGTGAGGAACCCGTCAAGCCAAGTAAGCCAACCTCTTCAAGATATCATTATGCGTAACCAGCCGGTTAGTTATTTACAGTATATTATATATGATGTTTCATACATCACGTGACGAAACCATGTCTAACATTTAGCGTGCTATGCAGGCATATGCTGTCCAGCATATGCTACAGGGATAAATCGGCTAACCAGCCGTTACAGTCTTTCATTGAGAGCTCTTTCCACATCATGAGTTAGGCATGTGGTAAGATCTATAGCAGACCTGCATGGTAGGGATCCGTACTGCTTGCTGGCTGGAGATGACTCTGTTCTTGATTGCCACCCAGGTCATACGCTTTACCAATATCCTTTCAATCCCCTTGCCGAGGACTGAGAGGAGTGCAATTGGTCTGTAGGAGCATGGCAATGAAAGATTAGGCTTTTTTGGCTTTTGTATCATTGTGACAACTGATTGACGAAAAAAACTTAGAATGGTAGCCTTGCGAGATGCACCCTGTGTACAAAGAGTAGACGTGCGTCTCGATTAGGGGCCATGCATGCTTGAGGATGGCAGTTGTGATTTTATCCCCTCCAGGAGCAGTGTTTCCAGCGTGGAATGTAGAATCTTTAACTTCTTCGAGTGTGATTGGCGGGAGGGATAGTGTGCATGAGGAGACTGTTGGTGAGTCCATGGGAATCTCTCCTGCCTCAGATGTGTTAAT
>MCFK01010415.1:0-11703 GCA_003610855.1 Erysiphe neolycopersici | reverse complement strand
ATCTACACAAAAATTACTCTTTTTGGGGGGTTAGATAATTAGTCTGGCCCTATTTAATTAATGATTCGATCGTAACGCGTAACGCGCACCCCATGTTTTTCCGACAATCCCTTCAAAATATTACACGATCTATGTGCATAGGGGTTAGATAATTAGTTTGGCCCATTAAATAAATCAATGATTATAAAGCGAGTGATGATGTGATTTTGGATAGTATGCTAAGACTAACAGGGGAAGAATCCCTGAAACGATGTTGCGCCCCACTCTATACACTCAGTCACCCTTGCCAGCCTAATGTGCTGGTTGCTTGCAGTGAGCTAACAAATATGGCATTAGGGGGCGCTCAATAAAGTTCAAAAATTTCGAGGCAACGGTGTTGAAACGAAAAGTCGAGAAAGTAAACAAATAAGCAATCATGCCGTCAATGAGATACGTGCTTTATGAAGTCATCCATGTGAGGATATCTGCCTTACAGTGAAAACTAATACCCTTTACTATTATTAGTTTGTTGTTGTAGTATGATAATTATCTCAATCCTCTCTCTAATCATAACATCCATGCAAAATCACAGTATAACTATCTACACGCATATTTATAAGAAACGTGTATTCTTACTTGTAGCTTCTTCTAAGTTAGCTAATGAAATCCGACAATTGGAATATACAATTTTTAATTTTTGCCTATAACTAAGGTCACACTGGCAGCTAGTGCAGCATTATTAATTTGAAAAAGCCATATGGATACTAAAGTTTCAAGTGGTTCACCTGAAGACAGAGCCAAAGTACTACGTGCTGAATTAAAAAAGTGGGAAAAAGAATTTACAGCTAAGAACAATGGCAAGAAAGCATCCAGACAAGATATCAGGCAGAATATCAAAATAGGTAATTATATACCTACTCTACTTTCCTTTCCTTTCCTTTAATCTTCAATTTATTTTGGAGGAAAACTAAAAATTCTAAGGCTAATTCATTTTATTAGCGGCTAAATACAAAGAATACAATAGGATTAGAGATGCACAAACTCATCACAACTCACGAATATTACAAGAGAAGCATCGTCTTCAATCCAAGACAAATGAACGGAAACAGAAATTACAAACGGCCGAGGATCATTTTCAAGAAAGATTTCTGACACCTCGGAAGAGGAAAATCTCTCTGGAAGAGAGGGAACCGGATGACTCTCCATCAGTGGCCAGAAGCCTATTTACACCTCGAAAGATATCATTAGGACCGACACCTCAAAAAGAAGGACGAGTTTTAGGGTTATTCGATCTTTTAGGTGATAATGAAAGTAATGATTCCCTGAATGTTCTGGAAGTTATAGACCCACTTAATACACAAAAGACTCCTCCTAAGTCCCAAATAATGAAAGATCAAACCAGCTTAAATGTAAACGTAACGCCGGCTTCATTGTCCAAACGTCGCAAGCATGATGCCTTTTCAACACCGGCGAAGAATTCACGTAGTGATATCTATCAGGGTAAAACGCCACTATCTGTATCTAAGCTGAACTTTTCGACTCCTTCATTTCTACGAAGAGATAATTCTGTACCACATCGTCCATTTGACTTAGAAGAGAATGATGAACAGCCCCTTTCTCCCCAGGTACTAAGGGTTATGAAAAGAAAACCTCCATTAAAAGGACTTAGTAGTATTCTTGCAGATCTTCGAGAAATTCAAGACGAGAATCATGACCAAGAGCTTGATGTACTTCGTGAGATAGAAGCCGAGGATATGTGTATCACCAATAGAAAATCAATTGCATCCTCCAAAGACTCGGACTTGGGATCCAAAAAGTTTGATTCTTTACCTGATAATCAGAAAATTTCCTATTTACAATTCGCGGAATCTAATGATCTAGCTAGTATTGAAAATGCTAGATCTAGAAAAGGTGATGAGAATGATCAATGGATAGCACAAGACGCGACAGACGATCATTCTACAAATGTGTATAAAAAGAAAGGTCAAAAACGTACAACACGGTTGGTAAAGATGAAGCCGAGTCGTTCAAACCCACCACCAGCTACATTTGCAAGCACTGGGAATAGTGTTGATGATTATATCCGTAGGACTCATCAAGGAAATTCTGAAATATTAATCCCATTTCAAAATAAAACTGCCTCTGCTAGCTATTCCGACTTTGATTGCCAAGATCAAGCCAGAAATTTCAACTCGGATTCTCAGTCTGAATATACTGCTTCGGAAGGTGAAACACGTTATCGTCGTCCAAAACAACGGAAGAAGACTAGTAAGGTTTGTGCGGCATCGACTATCACTATCAGTAATAAGAACGAAAGTTTCGTGGAAGGGGAAAAAGAGGATCTTGGGAGAGTATCAACCCAGAAAGTTAGCACATTATCACTTCAAAACTTCAGACGATTAAAACTTAGGAACTCGGGAAGTAAAGGACCATCAGCAGCAGTCCGTAGTAATAGGAATAAGAGGTTTGGAATGAGAAAAAGGTAATGGAAAATTTCGTAAGTTATAATGATTTATGATAGTTTAAGATCCGTCATCCCGTTAATTTAATTTTTTTTCAAATATACATATATATATATTTATATATTTAACAAAAGAGATTACCAAGTGTATCAAAATTTTTGCACAGGCTAATTTACATCCCTAATGTCACCCACCAGCCAGAATCATAAACCAAAGCCGAATTTAATAATGTGTGATATTTTTAGAGCCTAAATCATAAATAACTCAAATAAAATGTTCACCCAGCTTCTGCCAATCAATAAAAATGTTTTGATCAAATTGAGGATCGAACTCAAGACCTTGTCCTTGTCCGTACGTAAATTGTTAAGGACACGTGATAACCAACTACACCATCCGACCACTGTTATTGCTAATCATTTATAAACATGTATATTGCACTAAGCTAAACATTTTTTATATTAACACAGGGAATTAATTGGTACAAGCTATCCCAATTTTTCATAAATGTTCGGGAATAGTTGTCAGCCCCGGAATGTTCTTTAAGTAAAGAGATGATGCATGCGGTTTTAGTTTATTTTTAGGTTTGGCGTCAAAATGAAAAAAGAAGAAGAACCTTAGTTTTCAATATTAGTTAGTTTTTAATGGTGTTTACGTTAGTTAAATTATATAAATTAAATACAGTCAGGTCAGGTCTCTCAGTCGTAATCGTAAGACACCCCAACTCAATCAACAACCCCCGTAAACACGTAAACATATATATATATATATATATATATATATTTTAAAACAAAGACTCTTGAGCACTTCATTAGGTATAAATTCAACAACCGATGAGTCGATAAAATATTTAAACAACTGTATTTGTATCCTGCATGATCCAATTTTAAGCTAGAGATTGGATTATAATTATTGTGCGAGAAGCATGAAGTCTTGTATGCAGGTTTATTTACATAGTTTTTATAATGAGAAATTACGTGATTAGTCTAGTCACGTGATAGAAATCGCGTATGTATCATCACACTAATTGCCAATCAGTTCGTAAGTAAAGTAAAGATTAGGTGGCTGCTTACGCAATGTTTAAATACTAATATAGCTCCTCTTCTTTGATGAATCAGTTTCATCTCGTAGATCTTTTGAACTTTAAGGAATCCTATCAATTGAAGGATCGTGTTACTGTAAATTTAGTGTTGTATGGGGTAGTCAATATTAGCCGAGCCACCAGTACAGTGGATTTCGTAGTGAATCAATCGAACTAAAAAAGAGTAGTGAATAAACATTAAAATTGAGTGTGGAATTGAATGCTGTCGATTCACCAGAAGAATACAAATTATTTCGAAGTAATTGTCTAAAACCCGGCTCTGAATTGGTATCCAAATGCGAGAATCGAAAACGTTTGCAGAAGATCTGAACCTTATTTCATCCATCGACCAAATTCCCTCGTCAAGTGGATAGACTGAGTCTCAATCCATTTGGAGTCTTCTTCAGTTGGTTGATGAATGTCAGTCGATCAGCTGTCGTTAAAAATTCCGGCATGAGAATGATTTTGCAAGATAAATTGAGAAAAATCTGGTTTGAAATGAAAAATGAAAGTTTGTAAACAAGTATATTTGAAATCCTCGAAGCTTTCCCCTCCTCTCATCAGCCCGTGTCTCATTCTATATATCCTCAAAAGCTATTGACTATCTATATCATCTCAGATATTCATACAAACGCATGTTTTGTATACACAGCAAGTTGTCACAATAAGAGATGAAACCAATCTAAAATAGAAGACGGGATGAAGGGGATAATAGTAAATGCGAAAGCAAGTGAACTTTAGGTATGATAACAGATATTTGTCTAAGAACCGAATGAAAATCATGGTATTTGGATAAAAATGGAGGGGGGTGAGGCTGGGCTTTTCCACTTTTTGTTGAAAACTAATTTATTAAGAACCAATGAAATACCCTGTATCAATATTCACCCTGAATTTTGACAAAGAGAACTCACAGAGCCAATCGGCGCCATTGTCAGGCATTCATACACGAATGCGACCCATTTATTTCCAGAAGCGAACCCTCTCAGGAGACTTTACAACAACACCAAAAATTTGTAAATATAGTGCGAGACATCTTAACTCGACACAAAAGTGCGTCAACCGCCAAATGCTTCAGAAGCCACGAGGATAGATTTAAATCCAATAGGGCCTGTAACTATGTAGATCTTTTCGAGAGCAACAAAGTTACAGTTGAAAGTTTTCTTATTTTCTATGGGGATAGAAGATTTTGAAACATCCAAAATTAGCTTGGTAATGACTGTGCAAATAAATCTGCGCAGTTGCGCAGATTATTTGTGCGTAGGCAAAAAAATAGATTGACTGAAAACTTCAACCAACACATTGCTTCAGAATTTTTTTAAACGGCTGTGAAGACAAACTGTTACTACTCCATATTAGCAACAATGCCACGGAAATCGAAGAGAGCCCAACAATTACAATCTGCGCGGGAAACCAAAGCACTCAAACGAAATCATGATTTGGTGGATTTGACAGCAATGAATCAATTAGCGATGAAGAGCTTTATGAGAAAAGTAGTGATGATGAAGTTGCTGAAATCATAGCGGATCAAGCTATATTATCATTCTTAAAATGGAACGATGGATCAGGATCACATTTGCACACCACTTACCATAGAAACAGCCGAACAACAAAATGGCGCAAGAGAAAAGCTGAAGAAATGAAGCTTAATTCTCTGAGCAAGAAATCAAAAATTACGCGGTGTTTTGAACCAGCCAACACAACCACATAGTTATCCGTTCGAAATGATCCTGTTCAGAACGAGTTAAGTAAAACCGACGTCTTACCTAATGATGAGATCGCTTCTGGCATCGAATTGGAAACTCGAATGTCTGTGACACAAGCTCTAGAAGACTTATCAGAGCTTACAACCATATCAGTCTCCAAAAAAATGAACGAAGTCTAATGGAAGCAACGAAATATGATTATCTCCGTTTACTTGCACTAAAGAGATACTTTATTCTTCTTTCAAACGGAAATTCTGCGATGACAGCTTTCAAATCAGTCTCGTCGATCCTTATTCCCGACAATGGAACTCATTACCATTCCAGGAAAATTCGACGTTGGGCAGAATACTTTTTGTCTCATCAGCGATTACCAGAGCATCAACAAGGATGCCATATAAAAACCAAATCATTTATTCATGATGAAGATGTGAGTTGTGCTTGTCGAGAGTGGTTTAGGACTCAAAACAACAAATTTGGTTCTGGTTCAACGTTCAGCCACTGGGTCAATAATGAACATCACAAACAGCTCAACTTGCCGCGGCCACTCAATATCACACCCAGATCTGCTGTTCGATGGTTGCATCTTCTTGGAGTGAACTATAAAGCATATAAGAAAGGATGCTATCATGATGGCCATGAACGAAGCGATGTTGTTGAATATCGAAATTCGTTTCTCACAGGAATGGAAGGATATGAAAAAAGAATGGCCAAATATGAAGGCACGGATATGGATGAAGTGATTGAGCCGGCATTACAACCTAATGAAAAGAAACTAGTGCTGGTTACACATGATGAATCGTGTTTCAGCTCATACGATGAAAAGTGTACAATATGAGTTTACCAAAACCACAGGCCTTTGAGACCCAAAGGGAAAGGTAGAAGCATCATGGTTTCCGCGTTTTTGTTTAAATTTCATGGACCGATGAATCTTTCTGACGAGCAGAAACTGTTTCATCCAAATGTTCCATCAGAGGCTGTTCGTATTATAAAACCGGGCTAAAACGAAGATGGATACTGGATGAATGCGGACTTGGCCAAGCAGCTGCAAGAGGAAGCGATTTCGATTTTCAAGGTTTTTCATCCCAATTGTGAAGCATTGTTCATGTTTGATAATTCTCAAAATCATCATGCATTGCCATCGGATGCGCTAAATGCAAGAGTTCTGACGATTAAAGACGCGTCCAAAACAGTTAAATTATAAAGAAATGGTTGGTGGAAGGATAAGAACGAAGATTTGCACATTCAATCCATGCAAACCAGTCTTGGTCAACTAAAGGGTCACAAGTCGATATTGACAGAGAGAGGGTTATGGAGTTCACTTTTATCCCTCAAGAGAGCGAGAGAAACTCTAGGTGACCAACCAGATTTCTTGGAGCAAAGAGAATGGCAACAAGAAGTTGTAGAGCAGAATTCTGGCTTTAAAATTGAATATTACTAAAAGTTCCATTGCGAATTTAATTTTATCGAAATGTATTTGGGAGCATGCAAGCACTATACGTGAAGAAATTGCTCTTACTCATATGAAGACCTGCAAAGGACGGTCCCGTTGGTCCTTTGGAGTGTTCTAATGAGAAAGATGCGGCGGTGCGCTCAAAAATGCTACCGATATTTGGACGCACATCGAGTCGTTGGCATAGATGGTAACAGGTAAACGCCTAAGCAAGTGGAGTCTGCTGTAAAAAAGTACAAGAGTCATTGCTGCATTCCAGAAAGGGTTATGAACTCTCTTTAAAACCGATTGTTAGAGTAAATCTGATTTTCCAAACAACACTAAAAAATAATGAAAAACTTTCAAAAAACACAAAAAAACTCCAAAAACAATTTTTGCCACAACGAAATTGAAACAATGTCGAGTTAAGATGCGTACTCTAACTAATATTTCTGTGGGTCTTCGGAAAAACTTGATAGCTCAACAGTGCAACTTTTGATGTCTATTAAGGGAAGTTATTAAAATTATAACTGCAGGGGTAGTTAAATAACCATTGTCTTTTTTTCTTTTTTTTGATTCGTTGCGGAAAGGGGCTTATTCCCGGGCCTCATGGATGCAGGACCGGTGGGACCGGTAGGGATCGTGCGGAATGCACGCCCTCCGCGTTTACACCGCGGGCACTATCTACATAAATCTAGCTGGTTACTTTAAAAAAACTCGTGAAAATTAAGAAATTAAATATATATATATATATATATATATATACAATAATCACTCAGATAAAGGTAGGATAGAGAAACTGAGATCTAATAGTAAAAGTCAAATTTAGTTTAGAGACTGTCGCATTCGCCCATTTTCTCAGCTTACTTTACTACCATGCCGACACTATCAATTATCTCGATCCTCGCTCAAAGCAGAGTAAGGGCTGCACGCTTGGCTTCCAAACTATCAGTTTTACCTGGAAATTCTGTGAAGTTCTTGAGGCACTTAGGTATACGTAACTTGTTGACTAAAAGTCGATGAGAGGTATAAATTGTAAATTCTCACGCTAGGATTCTATGTTTTTGGCATTCGATAAAATGAGTTTGATTCGTCTCTTTCAAACTGACACAAATTAAGTTGGGGTCTTCATGTTGGAATCGGCGGTGGTAATCTGCGAAATTTCCATGGCCGGTTCTGGGAGAGAATAGTTCATTTAGAAGGAGTCTTGGGAAGCCTTCTTTACTGCAGGGTTTCAGCGTCGCTGTTAAAGTTCAAGCTCTCGATAGCGGACAGGACAGGGTTATTCCACCATTTATCTAGAAGATCTTGATTTCTTTGGTTCGTTAGACGGCTAAGATATGCTTTTGTGACTATCGTAGGCGCAATATGGGGCTAGGAAAGTTGTAATAGTCCTGCACGAGCCAAGACATCTGCTTCTTCATTGCCTTTTATTTATGAATGCCCAGGTACCCATTTTATCGTTACTTTGGTAGTTCCCGCAAATTTATGAAATTTCCGCATAATTCCTATGCTAGTTAATGCTACTCCTTTTTGAAAGGCCAGGATAGCTGCTTGGTTGTCGAGAAGTATGAAAATGTTTCGTTCGTTGTTAGCAAATGTTATTATACTCTAGAGATTTACGTGCATGCACTATTTCGGCATCATATACTTCGCCGCCATGAAGGGGAGCTTGGTCTGAATGAAAGGTGATAATATTACGTTGTAGACAATAGCCCCATGAGGAGCGGCCATGTCATATTGGAGGACCGTCTGAGAATGCACAAATATCTGAAGCATTGATATGCCTTGTCTACTGATTATAAATGTCTATCCCTTTCTTTTTGTTTTCTTGTTGTGCTCAATTTTGAGGTCTGGAAGTGTCTCTGAAATTTTTTTCTTCTTGCAAGTTGGTTTAAGAACGTTAAGCACGTGACAAATAAATCTCAGGTTATTTCGATTTATGATTGGTTACTTTGTATTTTCGTTTGCCAACATTAGTACGGGACACACACTAGCGCGGTTTCTGAAGGGGTGTTGTTCGTCGAGGGAATTACTTCTAGTTGCAAGACTAATTCTCATTCCTCCTAACAAGACCTGAGCTGGCGGGATTCCTCCTTCGTTATGTAGCACTACTTTTGAGACAGTTTTCCACACATAGAGAGCCGCTCTGGGTCCTGTTTACACTACTTTATCGATAAGTTCACTTAAGTGTGTTGTCTGTGGAGCTGTGGAGTAATGGTCCCCTCAGCTTTGAGATGTGTGTCGCTCCTGGCCACCATATTTCCGAGCCGTACGTGGTAAGACGTATAATAATTGAATCTACTACTCTGACCAGTTGACCTGGAGCAAAAAAAACCATGTTATCTAGTATATTCTCAGAAGATATAGAATTTTATCGGCAAACTCATACTAGCCTTTTACCTGGCTTTCTGTCTAACTAATCCAGTAAACCTATTTTGGAGATTTGTTTTACAGGGGATGCATGTATGTGATGGGGGGTGCGAGATGCGTTTATCGTAATTAATATACGAGAATATAGTATTCGCTATCTCAGAAAGAAATCCGTTTTCTTTGTAGGTATAAATTTAGCGATATATAATAACCAGCCTTCCAACTTTTGGTTGCTGGGCCGTCCAGCCTCGCTAATAATATTTGTTTACAATAAAGTCCAAAAAATAATGATATTCCATGACTACCCTACGCCTCCTATATTTTGCGCCAACCCCTCTAATTATTGCTACGTATCAACTGAGAACTCACTTGTTTTTGGTTTCAATTGCTCTATTCGGATCAGATTCATCTGGGATTGAACATATCAGAAGATAATCTCAGAAACTTAAGCCTCCCTTTTGTTTCTCGCCCCACTGCTCTTAACATTCTGCTAAGCTCCCAACTTCACCATCCACTTCATTCACAACTGACTCTAACATCTCTTTTTCTTCGACAGTTACGAATTGTACCACCTATTCTCGCATCAATCATAGTTTTCAAATATCAAAAAACTTATTCAACATATCTAGTACTTACATATATACACAGTAGATTTTCTTTGAAAAATCACTAAAAATTACTTAGCGCGAATTCCTAAATCCTATATTGGATGGGAGTAAAGATCATATAACCTTTCTCGAAAATATTGCAAAGAAATAAGAAGATTCTGATATATCACTATGGCTGACGAAGAACATGTTGAAAGTGAGATGGTTAGGGATTTATCTAGTGTGTTAATGATTGTCGATTTTGATGAAGAAAACAGCATACTGATCACAATAAGGATTGGTTCCAAATTTTGGTTATCAACATATACTAATGCTGTTTATTGCAATATCAATTATATTACTATGTGGGTTAAAGATCATACGACAAATTATGTCAAATACTTATATATATATAGCTTTATTACTAGCTGGTTGCTCTTCATCATCGCCTTTAATACCCGGAATATTTCTAATCTCCCTATACTATCAAAAGTACACTCCAGTGGCTTCTACAGCACAAGTCGACTTTAATGCACACAATGCAATAGCCGTGGTTGTTGGAGATGCAGTACTTCAGTGCCGAATTGGGTATTTCGGCATCTGCATCAGTCCTGATGGCGGCTCCTGGCTATGTAGTAATAACGCAACTGCTCTAGCTAATGAAATCTCTATGAGTCAAGATCCTTTGAATTTGATATGGCTTGCAAGTCAATTTAAGGACATGATTGTCTTTCCTTATTTAATGTTTGTTTCCACAACTTTCAACTTAAAAAAAGATGGAACTAATCTGATCTCGCATTTTATTAGTATTATAGCAATAATATTCGCCTTTTTTGGGATTCTCCTGCTAGCTACATTTCCCAGCGACTATGGTGCGAACGAAGAAACTGATGAGGATGAAATACCCTTTCCATCAAAGTCGGTATCTCAAGTAGTTATTTGCATTGTTTTCATAGCATGTGTCTTTGTTCTAGTTTCTGTGTTATGGCAGCACACAGCATCTGTAGCTGCTTCTATCATCGCCCAAGATTTTGGAAATGGAAGTGTACGCAGTGGTGTGGGAACAACTGCTATGGTCCTCGGATGGTTTGGGTTTTCAATCTTGGTTCTTGCAACGCTGGGGCTTCTGATTTTACTCTTAGCAGTGGACACCTTTACCGAAGTATACACTTAAGATTAAATCTTTGAAACCAGAATTATCAACGTTGGAAGCGACAAATCGAACAAATGTCACTACTCTACATAAAGCCAAGTGAATGACTACGAGAGGTTGGATGGAGTTAGGAGGTGTTATTGGAGGACAATTTATGTCTTGTGATTATTATCATATATTGTATGAATATTTATTTATGAGAACATGTAAATTGACGATGAAAGATATATAGACTCTGAAAAACAAACTATAAATAGAGTCGCGCTGTATTTATAAATGAAATAAGGGCAAGCGGGAGTTATGAAAATGATACATGGAAAATAATGTTTACTAAAATAGAAACTATACTTCTTATATCGAAAAGGTGTTAAAATTCCAATTTTATAAGATTTATTTCTAGCACTCATTAGAAACAAACTTGTCTTCAGACAATCTCTGATTCCTAGCTTATATAGGATAAATTTGAATCTCGATGGTTTTACATACATGATTTTATTTTTCAAGAGTAAGCTTTTCTTATTGTGTTATATATATAGAAATGGTCGTATCAATTATTAATCTGTTTGAGACATAATTTTATTTTCTATATAAAATTCACTCCAAGAATAGGTATATATTATAAACTTCAGCGCGACTGAAGAAAATTTAGGAGTCATAGTCGAGAGCGTATATAAATTAGCCGAATAAGAATATACCTCCTTATAAATAATGTAAGGTCCAGCTAGTAGCTTGATATTGCCCATTTCTCAAAAACTTGAGAAAGAAGAAAACTACGCACAGTGACTTAGGGCCATAGAATCAAAATCAGAGCATTTTGATCTTCATAACTAACATCATCAAGATGCCCCGGCAGGACCTGATAGAGTAAATGAATTAACATTCATTTCAAATAACGTATTCCCTCGAATAAACGGACGGTCGTTTTATTAGAATGGTCGC
>MCFK01010379.1:0-12185 GCA_003610855.1 Erysiphe neolycopersici | reverse complement strand
GTGTCTGCGGTGGATTCATTTCGCCTGGCTACATCCCTGCTGATCAGCAAAAGCTGGGGATAATCTTTAGGTGTGTACCAGAGTATTTGAGAGAAATGAAAAGAAATGATAATAGATACTCATTTTTTTACTCACTGCTTTACAATACAAAGCTTCCTACGTGATTCTACAACATAAAGTCATTTAAATCACAGTATTTACAGTATTCTTTTCACTTAATATTTTTCAAAAAGATAAAGAGTTGTGCCAGATCGAAGACAAAATACGTAAATGACGTAGACTGATAAATCAAGAGTAAAATATGGGAGCCGAAAATAAAAATTTCTTCACAAACAAACAAACTACAGGCTTCTAATTGATTACTCAAATACCTTATTGTTATTTATATTCATAGTTCAAAGAGAAAAACGTAATATCAAATAATAGATTTACAAGCAACTTCATTAACTCTCCAAATGAATTCCTACAGGTTTCCTGACCCTATTGAAAGATCATACTGGTCGTCTAAACCTCTGTGTAGCTCTTGTTTTAATCTCGTAATTAGATGAGCATCTCGGATTGACATCATAGACATAACCACAATGAGCGTCACAACAATCTGACTTGAATCTTTCTCCCCGTCGCGTCACTCCATGGTGTTCGCATTTGAATTGAGACCCAGGAGATGATGAACTGTAATCACCAAAAGAGCTAGTTGAGCTAGTTGATATTGGTGAGTCACTGTCAAATTGATCGGAATAACTAGAGCAAGTTGATGGTGATGATGACACAGAAGATGGTGATTTTGAGTGATTGATTTGATAACTGTCTATTGTGGAAACACTGAAAAGGGATGTAATCTCTTGTATAGATGAAGAGCCATATTCAGCCTCAAGAATGAACTTAGCTGCGTGTGGAGTGATTGGCCTGGGTGATTTAATCTGAGATATCGAAAGAGGTCGTCCTTTAGGAATATCAACTTTTAAACTAAGACTTTCACGAGAATATCTTCGTCGAGATTGTGATAGCAAGTTTTTATCGAGCAATGACCTTTGTTTTGAGTTATTTAAACTAGAGTTAAATGCAGAATTTCTCAAGGAACTCGTCTTGGAAGCTGAATTTTGAAATGATCCGTCCAAGGGGATATCAAGAACATTCAAGATTCTTCCAGTTACGGGTTCCCTAACTGAGTATTGCTGGGAATCATAGGAGACTTGCTGCCCATCGATTATATAATAGTACCAGTACCGTTTTCCTCGTTGGAGAGTATTGCCTTGAAACCTAAAATGTCCTTGCCAGTTTGTAGTTCGCGATGACGGTGATGATACTCTATCCTGGGAGAGAGGAAGCTGACTTGAGTAATTGTCCCATGATCCAAGCAAACTAACAGTTTTGATCATGAATGAAGTTCGCAGAGCAAAGTAAAGTTGGATAGCTACCATCTTCTCTAACAAACTCCTCAGCCTAATGAAACGGTATCGTGCAAAATTTGATTAAAAAAGCTATTGCAAGGACAATTGATTATTAAATTAGTTGTGAGTTGCCCTGCAACCCACTGGGAGAAGTAAGTGAAGTAAATTATTGAGAGCACAGCTCTGAAAGCTTGGAAAGCGCAAAGGAAAACAACAAGTAAAGAAACAAAAAACAACGGTGCAAAAATGATAAGACCAACTGCTGTTTCGAAGAAGAGGCAGCAGCTGGTACTTATTTACTTGTTATTCAGCTGCGGATAGGTTGCAGGGCTAAATACAAACAAAGAATTCTAGACGCAACGGCACATTCGGGAACGGAAGGATGCCGGGGCTTGACAGCCACGTCTAACTGCTTACGGTCCATGGGCGGCTAATGTCATCATCATTAGCCAGTAAGCACAGTATAGAATTACACACATGCTGCATAACTAGCTGCATAAATATGTGTCTTCCTAATACTAATTTAGTGCTTTTTTGTGTACTTGTGTAGCGCAGTACCGTCTTCCTCTGGACAGCACCAAGGGTTTTTTGTTCCGTCCATGTCATTCATTTTGTTTAGGGGAAAGATGTAAGCTAACCGAGTTGGAAGTGACCTGGTAGTAATGACGTAGCCTATTTCTAATTTCCGTCCAAGTCCAACCGCTAAATTTACAATTTACATCCAGCACGCTAAGAGAACGTTTATCAACACGATTTAATTATTCCTTCTGTGCCTCATACCATTATTTACAGACCCAACTAATCGGTCCGTGCGGTTGCAACTACCAACTACCTGCAACGTGTCAGAAACGACTCTTCAATATCACTGCACAGAAAGTGTCAGTAGTCAAGTTACTCACGAACATTAGCTGCGATTGACGTGAACAAGAGGAAATACTTGCTGTATGGAAACTAGAACAGAATCAATATGGATTTCCTTCTTTGCACGCGCGAACTCTCAAAATTGCTACTCGAATTCTACTTCTACTTCTACATCTCAACAATTTTATTACACCACTTTGAAGAAGTTCGGTCATCACTTCTGTGATTAAAGAAATGTTGAAGCTGAGAGATTTACTGGCCCTTTCAGAGCCTATTGAGGTTGTTGTGAGATGATCTATCTCTATACGTAAAATATCACGTGATAATACTGTTCATAAATGGTAGATAGAACTCTCCATGAAACTTCATGCTTATCTGCAACACAGAGGTTTTTTACACTCTATTCAAAGAGATAATTGGTAGATACTCAATGCAGAAAAGGATATTTGGAAAATGGATGGGCATGGAATTGCTCTTCGAGTTTGTACGTATACTTGAGAACTCTTCTCATCACAGAACAAAAGATCCTATAGCAAATAAGTCTTCACATAGTCGCGAATGTGTCTCATATCTCGAAACAACCGGCCCGATTTGTGCTTGCATTAAGCCTCCTATTACATTCAAGGGCAAAGCGTCATATACTAGTTGTTAAAGAAGATAGGCTCAATTTTAAATACACTACGTCAGAGGAGCGATTCACGTTGAATTGAGGTGTACTTGGTTTTCTGAATAAAATTTTCTCCAATAAGCAAAAATCACAAGCTTGCGCGCACACGATACTCTACACACTCTGGGAATTTCCAAAGTTAAAGGCTAGTAAAGTTTAGTACCGAACGCTGGCTTCATATCCTCTAGCATGAAAACACTTTAAGCTTCACCGCCGTCAAATCCACGAGAAAGCTGTGAAAAGAAGCTTGAGGATCCAAAACCAAAGGCTGCATAAAGCCAATCTTTTCTCTGGCTTGAAGCAAGGTATGGGCTAAGGATTATGTAAGATAATCAGAAAACAACTATTACTTCGTCTTTTACCACAGGCTCTTCCGGAAAATAAGTGAGCATATACGCTCGGCGATCTCTCATTGATATTGATTGCATATTTTGGTAGTAAAAAAAATTTACACTTTTTATCTCGTTCATGATTAATCTATACATATGATTTTTGATGAGAAATCATGTCAACGATTATTAAATGGAGCTATAATGAGTCTCGTGAAGGTGGTAGGAACTCATTTTGTGTCAGTATTATCAATTTGAGAATAAAGTATAACTTTTGATAACATTTTGGTTTTGACGGTCGCTGTATTATTAATTTAACACAAAGACCTACCTCACTTTAACTGATGCTAGCTTTTTGTTTTTTCTTGTGCTAAAGACCAGATATTTCTTGCAGGTATTTCTCTTATAATTAATTTCTGTCTCTCAAGATTGCTTCCCTGTATTGAAATTGCCTTTGTAAAAGAACTAAAATAAGCTATCTGCCCTCTGCGCAATAATTTGCAAGTTATGGTAAGTCTAAATAAACCATAATACGGTTTTCTTAGCACACGCAAAATATAAAGTAAAAGGCACTGAATATCCAATCAATTAAATAAAATGTATAGGTGCTAGTTGCATAATAGCAGGTCATAATCAGAGTCATCTGAAAAAAGATCAAGCCAATTTTGACAATAGTGAAGTCTTGGCATAAATTGAGGCAAAACCCATGTGCGTAATACTTATATAAATAAACTGTTAACCAACGTTAATTGTAGTATATAGCTAGCGGAGAGAAGTCTATACTGTTTAACCTACTTGAACATTCAATTGGACTGAAAGTGCTAGATATATAGTTAACTACATAAGTAAAAACTAATTAGTTCTCAAAACAAGTTGCTACATCAACAATGCAGTATGACTTGAGCTGCTAGTATATTTCCAACTAATTAAATGTTTAGTTCCCCAATGATATGCCAATGATAGGGCTGAGACGTCCAGACAAATTTACGTCACTGATCCGTGGTACTCGAATCTAATTGGCTCAAAGCTGATTTAAGCCATTCAGCACGAGCCAATGATGCAGCTCCGGTAAGTTCCCAGCTCAGGGTTACCCGCTGTTGAAGGTAGGTTTGCTGACTAAATAATATTTTACTAACCTTCCAACTTTTGATCTCTCAACAAATTAGACACCATTTAAGCTCCTCCCACAATACTAAGTAATATCTACATTTAATATATTCTTACTGCTAAAATCATGGGTTACTCAGTTGTTGATACTCAAGCGATCAATACAATTCGTTTACTCGCTGTAAGTTATTAGTTTCGTCCAGCCATGAGAGCTTCTGGCTATCACTTCATATTGTATACTCACTACTTTACAGGTTGATGCCACCTACAAATGTAACTCAGGTCACCCTGGTGCCCCAATGTAAGCTTTAACTCCAAATGCCAGTCTAGACCAGACTAAATATGATTTTATAGGGGGATGGCGCCTGTGGCTCACGTTCTATTTAATAAAATTATGAACTACAACCCAAAAAGCTCAAAGTGGGTTAATCGAGATAGATTTGTATTATCGTAAGTCTCTCAAACATTTTTAACGTACTAACTTCAAAAATTCTTTCCACATTTCTAGAATAAGAAAAGTTTGTTTCGTTTCTGATTAGCTATATGTAGGAACGGTCATGGTTGTATGCTTCAATATGCCCTACTTCATCTTGCTGGATACAAGCTTTCAATGGACGATATAAAGGCTTTCCGAGTAAGTTGAATTTTTATAATGGCTGGGAGAATTCCTATTAACTACTATATTAGACTGTTGATAGTTTAACTCCAGGTCATCCCGAATCCCACGAAACAGATGGAGTAGAAGTGACAACCGGTCCATTGGGACAAGGTTTTTCCAGTGCTGTTGGACTAGCTATTGCACAACAGCATCTAGCTGGCGTCTACAATAAACCAGGGTTCGATATCTTCAACAACTACACTTACATATTCTTGGGTGATGGATGTATGATGGAAGGAATTGCTAGTGAGGCTGCTTCACTTGCAGGTCATTTAAAGCTAGGAAATATAATTGCCATTTATGATGACAATGGTATTTCAATCGATGGCGACGTCAAATGTTCTTTTACCGAAGACGTCAACAAGAGATTTGAAGCTTACGGGTGGCATACAATAACTGTTAAGGATGGTGATAATGACCTGGAAAGTATTGAATCTGCAATAAAGAGCTGCCAAGAGGTGAAAGATAAACCATCCTTGATAAAGCTTCGAACTACTATCGGATTTGGCTCTCTCCTTGAAGGAACACATGGCGTCCACGGAAATGCACTTAAAGATAACGATATTAAGCAGATTAAAATAAAATTTGGATTTAATCCTGAAGAGTCTTTTGTTGTTCCACAAGAAGTCTATGATTTATATAATCACCGGGCAGCTGAAGGTGCTGCAAAGGAAAAAGAATGGACTCAACTCTTTGAGAAATATAGTTCCTCTTATAAAGCTGAGGCCGAGGAAATCAAACGACGTATTAATGGAGACCTTCCTGAAAATTGGGAAAAAAATTTACCAACATATTCACCATCTGACTCTGCTGTTGCGACTCGAAAACTCTCCGAGATCGTCCTCCAAAACATCCATAAAACCCTTCCTGAGCTTATTGGTGGCTCTGCAGATCTAACTGGCTCTAACTTGACGAGATGGAAAGACGCTGTGGACTTTCAGTGTCCATCATCTGGTATTGGTGACTGGACAGGACGCTACATAAGATATGGTGTACGTGAGCATGCTATGGGTGCTATAATGAACGGCCTAGCTGCCTATGGATTAATTATTCCCTATGGTGGTACATTTTTAAACTTTGTATCTTATGCAGCTGGGGCCGTCCGAATCGGAGCTCTTTCTCAATCTCGTGAAATCTGGGTTGCCACCCACGACTCCATAGGCCTTGGTGAGGATGGGCCAACACATCAACCTATTGAAGTCTTACCTCATTTCCGTGCTTTGCCTAACTGTATGGTATGGCGTCCAGCTGATGGTAATGAAACTAGTGCAGCATACTACGTTGCATTAACATCAAAACATACGCCTAGTATTCTTGCGCTCTCTCGTCAAAATCTCCCTCAGCTTGAAAATTCAACAATTGGTAATGCAATTAAAGGAGGCTATACTCTGTTTGAGGATAAAAAAGCTGATATTACACTTGTTTCAACTGGTTCCGAAGTTTCTATTTGTGTTGATGCCGTTAAATACTTATCAGAAAACCACAACATAAGAGCACGAGTAGTTTCTATACCATGTTTCGAGGTATTTGATCAACAGCCAAAGGACTATCGATTAAGTGTTTTACCCGATGGAATACCTTCTCTCTCTGTTGAGCCAAGTTCAACTCTTGGCTGGGAGAGGTATACACACGAGCAATTTGGGCTCAATAGGTTTGGCGCTTCTGGTGCTTATAAAGATATTTATAAGGTATGTAAAAACTCTTTTTTTAAAAAAAAACGCAACAATCCTAACTATGAATAGAAATTTGAATTCACAACTGAAGGTATTAGCAAGCGTGCAATCGCTACAATTAACTTTTGGAAAGATGTTCCTAACATTCGATCACCATTAAGACGTGCTTTTGAGCAAATTGTTTAGTTCAGAAACATTTAAAGAAAATTTTTAATTATAGTTTAGAAAAGTAAAATTTATTCATAAGATACCACTCTTTAAATTTGAGTAAATTATACCCCTGAATTTTAGTCATGAGCATGTAATAATTATATTTCAAATACTGGGCTAGCTCCATCTCCAAAATTACATCTTGAGTCCACAAGGTTTAATCTCCAACCTTCCCATTCCTTCAATGCACGTTTGATATTTTTGATTCTCTCTATTCTTTGTTTTGATTCTTCTTCTTTAGCCAACCTAAAAGCGTCTTCATCAAAATCCAAGAGTTCATCTTCTTCCAAAGTTCTATCCTCACCAAGGCCATTGCTTGTTCCTGTAATTGCATTTAAGCCATTTGAGATAAGCTTACCCAATCCTCCTTTGGCACTAAATGAACTATCTCGTCGCCGCGAGCTATAGGCTCCTAGATCAACATCAATAAATTTTGCCCCAGAACTAGTTACAACAGGTGAATTCTCATGACTTTGAATATTTTTGGAGCTCAATTGGATTCCTCGTCGAAGTTCAAAGATCTCTTCCTCTAACTCTTTAATTTTCTTCGACAATTTCGTGTGACTTTCGTTCTCCGTTTGTTCGAAGCCTTCATGTTCCATATTCAGTGTTTGACGAGATTGTAGCATCTTTAACTCCCGATGGAGGTCATGATTCTCAACTTCAACTTTTACTAAACTGGTACGCAAAGTAACACATTCTTTTTCTAGCTTTGAATTCTCGTTTTTGAGAGCTTCTAGTTGAGAATGATACTCAGTTCGAATTTTAGAAATACTAGATCCCTCTATTTCAAACAAACCAGATGATTCAACAACTGATTGTGTAGATGTAATACCCTCCATATTTAAATGCTGCGTTCTGTTAGACCCATCTTCTTTTTCTAAGCCTTCTATTTCCTGGGTTGAACTGAAGGAGGTGGAATTATCATGATTTATAGAGTTTGAAAGTTCTGGGACTAATGTTTTCGGTGATGATGGGAAGTTGGGTTCTGTAATATGATATATCGCTGCCTCTTGCTCAATTTCTCCGCTAGATACGCTATCTTTAGTCTTAGAGTCTTCCGTAGTTGCTTCATTTGTGTGTGATTGATCGAATGAATTTGGTATTTCCCTTGAGGAACTAGGACTTAAGGTAGCCTCTGATGAGTTGATGTCCTTCTTCACATTGCTTTTCTTCTTTTTAATTTGCTCAACCTGCAATTACTTCTCAGCTATTCAATGGTTTACACGTTGCTGAACGCATATAAGTAAATCAAACTTACTCGCCGTTTAGCTGCAGCCAATTTCTGTGCCTTTTCTTGGTCTGTCATAGCTTAAGTCTTGAGAAAGACTTTAGGTTCAAATTTGTACATAAAAAGCTATGAGATAAAGTTGGTCAATAAATTTTGGTTTAGTGTCGAGATGTTGTGAGCGTTGTTTTCTACTATCTAATCCAGTTTCCTTGAACGTCCTCATCAACTTATCAATATGTATCCAGTTATATCAACAGATACTAAACGAGTAGCATTACATCTAGCTGATAGGGCACTATCTCCTATATTTTTATCTGCAGATATCGATACAACTGCCCAATCTGGCGGGACAAATTTCGGTCTTACGCAAGCATCTGCTCTATCATCTCTTACTAGTGTTGCACTTACCGCCTATGATGCATCATTACGATTTGGTGCTGGTATGCCATTGAGTATTATGATTGAAACCAAATCGTCCGGGCCTATCTTACTGTCGTCGTACTTGAATCCATACGATATTTACAAGCAGGTCGATCATAAAAAGGACCAGCTTTCCAAAGTATCTAAAATTGAAGATAAAACATCCGAGTCTCTTTCAAAATCTCAAAGTACTGGATCCTCCAATAAACTCAAAGATTTAAATATGACAGACAAAGAAACCATTAATAGGCCTATTAACAAATATGATGTTGAAACAGACAACATCCCTCCACTTTTACCACCCCTATTAATTGCTTCTGCCGTTTGCCGAAGTTCAACGGACGCTGCTGAGGCTAACAATGGAATTAAGAAACTAATCAAGGCTGGACGAGAATGCCAGAAAGCATGGATTAAAGAGCATGATGAAGCAAATACATCGAATATTTCGGTGGGAATGGTTTAATGCGATAAAGGTAATTGATATTTGTAAAGTTGATGAGCACAAATATCTTAACCAAGTTGTTATACATCGTGCTGCCTACTTTTCTTATGACACTTTCTTAATGACGAAATTTTGGTCAAGATAACAACAATGCATATTTCGGAAGTAGAGCTTTTGAGCTTTCTTTTTATCATATACATGTGCTCATAGACATCATACAGATAAAGATAAATGATAAATAATTGGACTATGGAGTCAGGATTATATGTTTTGCAAGTTTAGGTATATAGTAACACAAACAAACACCTCTTTAAGATGATGAATGATAGATGGAAAAGTTTTCCTTTATACAAATTTCCTATTTTAAGAGTTCTACTAGAAAAATAAAAGGCGATCAATTCCTGAGTCTTGATAGGTAGCTCTGAAGCCTTCATAATCTTTTTACCGCTCTCCAGGCCATATACACTTCGTCACTATTAGCTTCAGGTATTTGGTCTTGATTAAGCTAGTTTTGTATCCAATCTAGCTAGGCCTTATATTACCTTGTCGAATGATACAGATTGATATTCAATGATTTTCTCATCTCCATACTCAATCAATCCCACCGTTAACTATGAATTCAACGTATCATCGATTAGCTCGTCCTAAGTCAACTCAATATCATGTACCATTACCTGGCCTGGCTCATAAGTATATTATTGATGTCTAAGACTGATCCATTCGGGCAGACTTGGGCTATGTACTGCAATTCAGACAGAAGCTATGCTTCATTAGATTGCTAAGCAATCAATATACGATGCCTTCTGGCGTTATAATCACCTTAGCTAGCTTTAGCTATTTGCTCTTGACTATGCAGTATTGAGGTTCGAAGCCCTAGCAGGGTTAAATAGACCCAGAGCAATTTGAAATATTTTCGCTACGATTTCATCTGTGGCTTTGATAATCCATTTTAAGGCGTATTTTGTTTATTGATTTTACCGGATTTTTACTATTTTCAAATTCATCAAACATATATCGATTTATCTATTTATTTATTTATTTATTTATTTATTCTATTTAAGGTCCTAGATCTAAGCCATAATGTCCACTTTGGTTACAGGACCGGCGGAGCCGGTCGGGATAATGGCCTCAGGCGTGCCCTACCCGATCACGCCCGTTATTTACATAAAATATAAGAAATATGAATATATAACAATGAAATAAACAAAGGAGAAATAAGGAAAGAAACAAAATAAGGATTAACCCAGCATTTCTCACACCAAGTTCTAACCCGCCGCCATTCACTGTCCTGGCAGACAATTATTTATTAACTTCCCTCGCGTACAGCAGAGGATGAGTCAGATATTTGACTATCAAAGCAGCCTGTGATCCTTGCAAATTCTTTAAAATGCTGGAAGCAATCATGCCCAAGAAGTTGTTTTCTAAAGGTATCTATATTCATACCATTCTAAGTTTAAGCATTTGATTTGCGTGCCGTCGACAACAAATAAAGTGGGTAAGAGAAGTCTCCTTTCCACAGACGCATTCTAGGTTGGCGTCTACGTGATTTAAGCGGTGATGATAAGCCGCAAAATCACCATGTCCTATTCTGGTAGCTAGCAGTTTATGGAGTAACCGCCGAGGTAAAGAGAGTTCGGGTGGCTTCCTACGGCGCATTTTAAGGTCCAGGTCTTGATATCGAGCTGGACAGACATAGGAATCACACAAACATTCATCGCCGTTATCAGAGCTTTAGGTACAGCCCCTCTACTGACCGAGTTTAATCGACGCATGTGTTGAGCTAATTTCAGTGCCTTCCCACACCATTTTGACACATGATGTTTGAAAGAGAGACGAGGGTCAAGATATACCCCGAGTCATCGGATATTCTCAGCTGGCTCAATCGTACTACCACTAACAATAATTCCTACCGGATCCTCTTTCTTCCGACCAGGAAACTAAACTACTTCCGATTTTTCAGAGTCAAATAAAACAGCATTTTGGTGAACCCAGTTCGTCAAGTTGTCTACTTCTTTTTGTGCAGCAGCTGCTGAGTCTGTGACTGTGCGCCCAAAGCCAAGGATTCCAATATCATCAGCATAACTAAAACGAAAAATGATATTTCCACTTCTCATAGGTTTCGTCATGTACAGTAGAAATACAAGAGGAGAGATGGGAGATCCTTGTGGTACCCCACACACTAGCTCTTTAGATCTAATTATTCCTCCATGAAACCGGACCTAAACTCTGCAATTTTCAAGAAAAGATGAGGTCCATCGAAGAACCTATTTTGGTCATCCTTGGTCTTGCATTCACCAAATCAGCCTATTATGCAAGACTGCATCAAAAGCCCCCTGGACATCAAGTGTGACCAATATTGCAGCCCAGCTCTCCGTTCCAGCTTCCTATATATCATGCACCACACAGGAAACGAGATCAGTATCAGATCGTTTCGGTATTGCTTCAAATTGCTGATGACCTACAACATCACAAATAATAGTTAGATGGGACATTCTCTTAGCTAATAGTCTATCTAATCTTTTTCCTAGTCAGGATAGAAGTGATATTGGCCTCCATCCTTTCACAGATGAAGGGTCCCGCCCAGTTTTAGGAAGAAAGATTACTTCTCCAAGCCTAAATCAAAATAGCCAAGTCTAAGACAGGCGCGAGAGAGTTGCATGACATGACGTTCTATACGAGCCCAGCACGCTGTAAGTAGTTCTACAGAAACTCCATCCGCTCCCGGGCTTGTGTTGCCGCTACCAATCGTAAAGGCCCGTGCTTCATGCTCCGTCAACTCTTCCGACCACGGAATTCGCTCTTCACCAAGTAATGTGCGCGGAGGTAAGTCATCGGATGCTGTGAGGCGTGCCAATAGACAATCTCGCAGAATCTGTGCGCGTTCTGCTTGGTCAGATATAAATTTTCCCTCATGTCGAAGAGGAGGTGTTAAGCTGGCGTTTCGGGGAGCTGCCCATCGCATGAGTTTGAATGCATCTTTGGACGATTTCATGTTTTCTGTCTTCTGTTTCCAGTGCTTTCTTTTCGCCAAGGCAACTGTGTTTCTGAAAGTCTTTGCCCTTTTAATGCGCTCGGATTCTGGCAATGCGTCTCGATATTCCAAATGAGCGAACTTACACTCTGGTGTCCACCACAGTGCGCTTCTTCCACTTTTCTTGTAGGGACGCTTACCCACTGCTTTCAAAGCGTTTTCTAA
>MCFK01010324.1:0-10091 GCA_003610855.1 Erysiphe neolycopersici | reverse complement strand
TGTCCCGCATCAGCTCATAACCACAACACAGGTTCATATCTATTACATGAGAGAGAGGCGAGAAGGTCATTGAGCAGTGGCCTACGTTATTCGACTAGATAGGGCAAGGCATAGACATATAGTTGATACAAAACTAGCTTGATCAAAGCAAAATAATTTCAAAATGATAGGGATATGGTGTACGTTGTGTGGAGAACTGTATAAACGGTTTTCAGAGCATGGACTGTTGTGGCTGGAAGTTGCCGTATCTCTCATCTTACAATACGAAGGCGTGTGCCGATGTAAGAAAGGTCGAGTAGCCGATTAGATGTTGGCGTGTCTCGTACCCAAATCACACAAATAGCGATGCCGATATGTTTGTTTATTTGGTCCGACAACAATGCTTCCATCAATACAGACGATAGATGAATCAGATTTAATCAAAGTATGTAGCAAATTTCTAGATAGAGAAAAAAGAATATCACTATTAAAACTACTCTAATGACCTTTTCTATTTCCATTTCTTCCAACTCACCATTCATGCATCTGCACAGGACAGACTTATAATTATCCTGATACCGAAGAAGACCCATTCACTGATTAGTTATTATTTTACGAGTGACCCTCCATAATTAGAAATCCTTCTAGTAAGAGAAATTTTCCACTTGTCTTTTTTTTATTTACAGCCAGGTGATAGATACTGTAATCGATTAATACTAAATCATACATTTGACATCTAACCCCACTCACTACATTAGAGAAAAGTTTGGTGTGGGATGTTTCCGACCCTCCACCCTAACTAATGAAAACATTGCGCGACAATCAGTAGTCAAGGATTTAAGAATTCTTGCTGACGAATAGGGAAAAAAGACCTTAGTCGGGTTGACAATGTTAGCTCTACGCCTTACTAAAGCAGCTGCTTCTCTCACCTCTCCCATCACGACTTTACGAATTGCTCACAATTCGTTACATCTTTCCTATACACCCACTAGATCTGCAATTATCAACAGGCGATATGGTTACTCTACATCTTCAGATAGTTATCTTACAAGATCAATGGTCATTCAATTACTCAGCAATATCGGTTCAAAGCGAGAAGTGCAGCAATATCTTTCTTATTTCAGCTCCGTTTCATCTCAGCAGTTTGCGGTAATTAAGGTTGGAGGGGCTATAATTACTGAACATCTCGAATCTCTTACCTCTGCTCTAGCATTTCTTAACCATGTTGGGTTATTTCCTGTCGTTGTTCATGGAGCTGGGCCACAATTAAATAAACTTTTGGAAGATGCTGGGATTGAGCCTCAGTTTGAAGAGGGGATACGTGTGACAGATAGTAAGACCTTATGTGTTGCAAGAAGATTGTTCTTGGAAGAAAACTTGAAATTAGTTGAAAAATTGGAAGAAATGGGCGTTCATGCCCGACCCATAACCTCTGGTGTTTTCGGTGCAGACTACCTAGACAAGGAGAAGTACAAATTTGTAGGAAAAATAACTAACGTAAATAAAATACCAATTGAAGCTGCCATCAATTCTGGCTCATTACCAATTCTGACATCGATGGCTGAAACTAACGATGGCCAAATCTTGAACGTTAACGCGGATGTTGCAGCCGGCGAACTCGCTCGTGAGCTTCAACCATTAAAAATAGTCTACTTGTCTGAAAAGGGTGGATTATTCAACGCAGATACGAAGGAAAAAATATCAGTCATAAACTTAGATGAAGAATTTGAACACTTGATGTCACAATGGTGGTGCCGATATGGGACGCGATTAAAGATCAAGGAGACCAAGCAGCTACTTGATTCACTTCCTAGAAGCTCGAGTGTTGCCATTATTCACCCCGCTGATCTTCAGAAGGAGTTATTTACAGATACTGGAGCTGGAACTCTGATTCGGCGTGGTAATAAAATAGCAACGGCAAACAGTCTCTCGGAATTTAGTGATATTGAAAAGCTAAAATATGTGCTTTCTAGAAATTGTGAAGGACCTGATAGTAGAGCAACTGCTGACGCGTCAATCAATAGCCTTCGAAATAAACAATTTAAGGCATACTTTGATGAGCCCCTGAATGCTTTGGCTATAGTTTTACCTCCAGCTTCAGATGATTATCTGGCAACTTTGACAGTGTTCAAAATTACAAAATCTGGGTGGCTTACTAACATAGCCGACAATGTCTTTGCCGCCATCAAAAAAGACCACCCAAAGCTCGTTTGGAAAGTCAAACAAGATGATGAGAATCTCACTTGGTTCTTTGATAAAGCTGACGGAAGTATTACTAAAGATGGTGATGTATTATTTTGGTATGGTATAGAAACAGCGAATGAGATCATCAAGCAAATAATTAAGACACCAATACAAGACTTCTCTACGGTTAGTGGGTCAAATCTAGAAACCAAGGTTCAAAATACACCCAATTCTAGCGCTTTTATTAAATCAGCTCAGCCGCAACAAGTGCGAGCTTTTTCAAAAACTGCTAGTCCTTCAACATACGAGTTAAAAAATAAATTAGCGGATTTACTGAAGCGCGAGTACGTAACTACCACTAATCCTAATCCTCCCTTTGGAAAGAAGAACTCTTCAAATTCTAAGCCAGCAAAAGTTGCTTTGATCGGTGCCCGTGGGTATACTGGACAGGCTTTAATCAGTCTTCTAAATGCTCATCCGAATATGGATTTATGCCATGTTTCTTCTCGTGAACTTGCTGGTAAAAATTTAAATGGCTACGAAAAGCGAGATATTATTTATGAGAACCTTACAGTAGAAGATGTTTGTCTCATGGAACAAAATGCTGAGATTGATTGTTGGGTCATGGCACTTCCAAATGGGGTTTGTAGGCCATTTATCGAAGCTATTGACCAAGGTAAAAACTCTAGAGGAAGTAGAAACTCTAAGGGAAGCGTAATCATTGATCTATCTGCTGATCATCGCTTCGACAGTAATTGGATATATGGCCTTCCAGAATTAGTAAATCGTTCTGAAATAACGACAGCAGAGCGGATCTCTAATCCTGGATGTTATTCAACAGCCGCACAGCTAGGCATTGCACCTATTATACCATTTATCGGTGGTCAACCCACTATATTTGGTGTCTCGGGATATTCTGGTGCAGGAACAAAACCATCTCCAAAAAATGATATCAAAAACTTGATTGACAATATTATCCCATATTCTTTAACTGATCATATTCATGAACGTGAGATAAGCGCACAACTAAATACATCGGTTGCATTTATCCCACATGTAGCCGATTGGTTTCAGGGCATTCATCATACTATTTCCATTCCTCTCTCTAAAACCATGACAAGTAGGGATATTCGACAGTTGTACCAAGAACGATATGCAGGTGAGCCCTTGGTAAGAGTCATAGGTGAGAGTCCAAGCGTGAAAGCTATTAGTGGCAAGCATTGGATAGAAATAGGTGGATTTGGCGTACATAGTTCCGGAAAAAGAGTAATAGTATGCGCAACAATTGATAACTTATTAAAAGGGGCCGCCACACAATGTTTACGTAAGTTTTTATATATCTCTAAATTTTTGCTCTGCTTATGTGCTTTACCCTTTACCAAAATAAATATACTCATAAGTTTTATAATAGAAAATATGAATCTAGCCCTTGGCTTTGCCGAATATGAAGGTATTCCATTGGAATAAGAAAACCCATAGTGAATAAAAGAACAAAATCTGGCCTTCAAATTTTGATTTCGGGGCTCTAAATTAAAATCAAAAATGAGTTGGTCTCAACCCCAATTAAAAGTCACTTGTGACAAAATCCCCCATCATATGATCTAAATCAATTTCACTTTGACTGAACTATAAATTAGTTCAGGAATTTCCTATTCTTCGGAGTATTTAGAGCAGAAGCCAACTAGCCGCAGCTACATTCTTTTTTACCTCTCCTATCTATGATATTAATCAAAGAGCTAGAATCTTCAAAATCTCAGTCATTTATTTTTAGAAAGGTGACTGTTTCAGAAGAAAGGAAAAACCCAAATCAGCCTTAGATATATTTGATTATTAGATAACTTAACTAACACATGTACATATTTATTTGTCTTACCATAGAAAATTGATTAATGAAAGAAGATAGTAAAAAAAGGAACTTAAGATAAAGAAACTAAATGAAATTGATTTATATGCCTCCAACTTTTGTGTGTATCCTATGTCTATCTAACATGGATGGGCCAGGCGACCATTTCAAGTGACGAATGAGACCATGAAAATAATCAATGATATCTAGAATAATACATGTGTCGATAACATACAATTTCGTACTTCTTGTTCTATGTTCTATCCCATCACATTATCTTGGCCAACCGAACAAATAATGATTCATAGGTGTGATAGTCACGAGATAGGTGTGCATGTAGTATAGTAGTATTACCCAATGTGGCTAGCTTATCACTGACAGACCGTGAGAATAAATAGTAATAGTATTCATGTGAAACTCCGACTTAGATTTAGGTTTTTATGTGTACAGAGGTACAGCCTTTAACTGTCCCTTCTCCATTATGAGAGCTCTCATAGTNNTAAAGGCTGTACCTCTGTATTAAAACATTCAGACTTACTTGGAGTGAGTTCTTGCCTGTCGTAACCATTGATTGATTGCCCTTCGTAATTTCGTTTTCACTAAATTATCTCACAATACTATCTATCTATCTACTGTTTATGTTTTAACAGTAATAGAATTAGTTTAACGAATGTAAGTCCTTTTTTTTTTTTATATTCTCGTTGAATAAATATTTGCCATTGTAAGCATTTAAATGTTATCACCATTAATTAGGAAGAATTTGTTGTTGTATTTGCAACCTAAGGTTGATATGATATGACGAATTTAGCCTTGGCTTGGCTTGGCAAACTAAGGCAGGCAGGCAGGCAGGCAACGAACATATTAGCGACTCTTTAGCGCGCTGTACAATATAGTTGTCTTTACTTTTCACTGAAGCAATCAGCAGCTCATTGTGTGATTCCTTGAGTAACTTTGAAAGATTTGTAGCAGCAAGTATGGATGGTTAGTTTCGCTCCATGAAAAATTTGGATCATGATGTTTGGTTAATTGTTCAGCTTCTTTGGCTAGTGTGATCCAGCAGTTTTTTTTTTTTTTTTTCAATTCCTCTTGTTCTCGAACCCTAAAATATTCATCAAAACCAACAAAAAAAGCATATCATCCGTTTTTGAGTCCTACAATAACGTGATCGTTAGATAATAAAAATTATAATCGCTTACTATTTGAATCATCGAAACTTATCTAATTTGAATAAATAAATTTTAATTCGAAATCTTAGGTCCTATTAAGATTTTTGGATACCAGATTGTAATGTGATAGGAAAAAGTCTATTTATATAAAGCTGCAGTTTTCGAGCAGTAAGTAAAGACAATTTTACATTTTCATATTGTCTACTCTAACGCTAGCTACATGTTATATTATATTTTATAATTTAGAGAAATACGAAATTTGTTTTCTTTTCCTCTAATGGTAGACTTTTATAAACTTTGATGGTGTTACAGGGTTAAGTAGTCAAAAAATGATCGATTCTTTTGCTTAATTGGCTCGATTGATGCTCACAGTGACATCTTTGCACTTTTTATTTTGACAAAAAAAAATAGCAGTCCTTTCCTTCTCATCTTGATATGGACGAGCATTTTTAGTTTTTTACCAGATTCGTTTCAACATATCATATCGGCCAATTTTATGAAGGAAGTAATCTTGAGAAGTTGTAGTTGATTTATCCTTCACATCTCTTTGTTTTTCCTCTATTTTATTCAAGGATATTGGATCATCTTTGTAAATATAACGTTTTTTATCATCATCAACTTCCGTCATACCCCATATACCAATACGCTTTCCATTTATGTCATAACTAGTATTATTACTACTGTTTGATTGTTCGCGTAATTTCATTCGTTGATATCGACGATGAGAAAACTTCAATAGCAAGAGACCAAGTACAAGTTTGAATGCGAGGAGAACGAAGAAAGCTGCGAGGAAAAAAATCATCATGGTTAAGGCGGCAATAATATTGTCGGTGTTGGGTATATACCAAGTATTTGATGCACTCGGATCTTGAATTCCATAAGTTGATCGACCGAGAGCATGACGTATAATCGTATCGAAGTGCTCAAGAGCAGCTGTTGTAGCAGGAGAAGAAGTCGCTGTTTCAACGGCAAATTGCATTGCACTAGATGGATTTGGAGGTCGTAAATAGGTTGCAAGAAACATATGATATGTTTGCACTGATGACCTTATGAATAGACATGCAAGGGGCATAACAGGTAAGCCGAAACGCTTCACGAGATTTTGATTTATAAATGCCTTTTTTTTTCAAAATCAGTTTTGTGATTCAGCAAGTCTCCAAAAGTGAAAATAAACGGGGGGAGAAAGGAGGAGAAGCGCTTGTTTGATCAAACTTACATTTGTGTAATAATCTTTTGCTAATATATCCAAGTAACGTCCATAAATAGTTGGCTTAACATTGTTAAATTTGGAAATATAAGAATGCTTGATCCAATCAACTAGCATTTCGCTACCTAAAACAAAGAAAAATGGCGATAATATTTCCCCCGACCAGTTGGATAAAAGACTAAAGCTATTTGGTAAAATATAAATATTAGATGTTGCATCTTTAAGCTTTATTCCTTCACCATTTATGCCTCCGCTAGGCATAGTCAAACTGCCCATTTCCACTAAATTCCGTAATGCAATTATAATAAGAATAATGCAAAGTTGGAATCGCTCAACCACGTCGGCACACGTCAATTGGAAAAGATTATCTTTTTCTATCTTTTTAAAGACAGTTGATTTTATTTCAACAAATTGATTTGACATCAGGAGTGTGAAAAGGGCATTTGAGTATGAGTTCACAGCTACATTCAATGTGATAACTTGGAAAAAAAGCGCAGCTGCATGACAAACATTGTATACTAATGCCATAAGGAATATCCAAAATGGTTGAAAGAGCCAATCTCGGTATCGTCTTTGCCGAAGCATTTCGTTAGAAAATAAGCATTCAAAGATATCTTGTCCAAGAGCTGCCAGAAGTTTATCTCCGACCTAATATAATTGGTATGATTGGTTACTATGTATTTTATCTTGGGGATTGTCATTACCTCAAGAACGTTAAATATCACGTAAAGTTTAATTGCAGCTTGGCCTCTAATGTAATGATACATTCTACTTGCATCAAGTTTCATTAAAATAACGCAGCTAGATATAATAAGTATCCCTCGTATTAGATCTGCCTTGTTTTGTGAAGAAAGTGATGGACGATGTGATTTTTTATAATGCCTTCGTCCTCGTTCCAGTCTTGATTGATCTTCTCTTAAGCCTAAAAGATTTCCAGTTGGCCTTCGCAGATCCTTCACTTTAAGATTTTGATCTGCCTGAGCTGGTATCTTTGGTAGAATTAAATCTCTCTCTCGTTTTCCAAGAGATTCTATTTTAGGTGGATTCGGTCGCTCGCGACGACGATGCCAAATTCTACCTGACCCATGATATATGAAGCCCGTAATGAACTTGATTTCTCTTGTCAGTTTGTGACCCAGACATCGAACTAGGATTCCTGCAGCTTTTAGAAATCGTAGTGGAAGTATTGTAAATGTATGAAGCCACGCATCTAAACATGCAAGTGACCCAAATAAAAGAAGCTGTTCTAATTGAGGCGGTAATATCAAAAAGTTTTTTAATCTCTGAAGCTTAATTTTGGTAGATTCAAAAGGAGATTCATTGCTAGATGCTCTGGGTATATATAGAGGTGATTTTTTTGTTGAGAGTTCTAGTTGAAGATAAGTTGGTATTGACATGGATGGAAATTGAACGTGAATCGACGAAGACAATTTCGATGGACTCCTACTATTACAATTGTCAACCCGCTTTTGGGTGCATACTTTAGAATCTACTGCTTGTGTGTTAGACCCGTGATGTAAAGTTTGATGCTTAGATATAACTTGGCTTGATGTCGACTTCAAACATAACGGTATTTGAGATACGACTACTGGACTTCCCGTCACGTTGGAAATGGCATGGGGATCAGACGAACAATTCTGTTTAAAATTAGAGGAATCTAAGTTTTTTGGTCCGTAAGTCGTTTCAGATGATTGCTCAGAGAAATCCTCAATTTCATTAAGGCTCTGGGTCCCAAGGAAGTTTTCCTCTGGGCCCGAACTAACCGACTTTGAGGAAGAGCCCGTCTTAAACATTGGAGAAGGAGCAAGTGAAGGTTGCCCAGAAGGACGATAAAGGCTAGATTCAAATAACAGTGGCTCATTTCCTGAAGTCAATGAGCTCAGCTCAGCATTATTTTTTAATTTATTTACATCTTCGGTTTTTGCTACTGCTGGAAATAAACTCGCAATCGGCGCTATTTCTTGACGATCACTAGGATCTCCCGCCATGATTTGGACCTGGTTGACTGAAGGATCTGGCAATTTATCTAACTTTTCTAAAAATTCGGCTTTTGGACTAATGTTTTTTTTTTTAAATTTTTCCTCTGTGTATATCAAGCGAACACCTGTTTCATTGACAGGTAAGTCAGCTGAAAGAGCTGTTGATTTTTGAGGAAACGTTTTATCATAGTCGTGAGATATGTTATCACTATTAGCAGGCATGGAAAAGAGAGAAATGTCCTTGTGTTGCTGATTAGTTTTAGCAGCAAATTTGTTCTTTTCCACCATAACTACTATATTTTTTTCATCACAGATCATCTTCATAGGTGGATACAGCCTCAGCCATATGTAGATTGGTTTGTCGTCTAATAAGATGGTGTCCGTTTAAAAGCATTCGAGGATGTCTAGTTGACATGTGTCTTCGGCTATTGGATATTGAGCCTGGCGCGATTTATGCTGGGTTAAAAATAACATACCAGCCTACTGGAAATATGGTTTAGAGCTTTGTCAGGCATTAGCTAAATTGTGGAGCTTTAGCTAATATCAACATTATGTCAGCAAGACTGTCAAGATACGTAAACCTATTATTAACATGGATCTGGTTATTGGATTTCGGAAATACACAATGCATTCATTGCATTAGTAGTTGATGCCTAAGGTCTCACTCAAGATTAGGCCACTTTAGTTTGTGAGTTCGAGGATAAATATCGTACATGTAGTTACTTAGAGAGATTAGATATGACTAATTTTAATACAGTCGGCATTTTCACCCCAATTGACCTAGAAGCTCTACATCATCATCAAGACCATACAATAGAGTATGCTTACTTCTTCATTTTATTAGCTAAACCTTAAGGAACTATTGTAAATCTAATATGTTCTTTCAGCCCGTAGATTTGCACGATACCATCCTAGAAAAATGCTGAATTAGTGTGCGCAACAATTTTTCATTATATTTATTCATAACTGTTACACAGAGATAGCACAATTATCAACTTGACATATTAGGTAAGCCTGTATTAGATTAGCGTAGCTCAGACGGACGGATATAAATCCCCTGGCACAAGGACATGGATTAATTAAATATTTTTTTCATCAACTCACTACTGCACCAATAATCCTTTTATTCTCAGAAATATGAGAATGCTTGCTTGTTAATAGAAGGCTTCGTCTAATTTTGATTATGTAATTAGTCTAGTCTCTAGCTTAGATCGGGACGCGTCGCCCTTAAGGCAACCTACTTCATTCTTAGTTGATCAGATTGTCTTTCTGTTGACCTACGCAGGGAAGATTCATTCTGTGATCCGATTCAAATGTTAAGTTCTTGATTGAGATTTAGAGAAAAGATTACTTAACACAATTTTAATGATATATTGAGATTTTTGAGTAGTCCTTTAAATTTTACGTGTTTACATTGAAGTAAACAAATAAAACACAGCAACAGCCATAACCTATCTCCATCTACGCATCAACTTGTCAACCTTAGAAATCAGAAATAAAAAGCTTGAATATTTCTCTAAGAAATATTTTGGAAATAAGAGAGCTATAATTATATCGAAGGAGTCTTAATCTATCTATCTGTTTTGAGATTCTTAGACCATTCATCTGGATCAATTTTAGCTGTTTTGTTATAATCACTAGAAACTTTCAGTAGTCCTTGATTCATAAATAAAGCTTTTGTTAACCTCTAATTGATTTTAACAAATTAAGTGCACTACGGAGGTACAGCGGTG
>MCFK01010320.1:0-10668 GCA_003610855.1 Erysiphe neolycopersici | reverse complement strand
AATTATTTCTATTTATTCTACAGAAAGTCTAAATAAACGTTGCTTGACGCTGAGAAACTTACGGCTAACATTGCTGTGTATGTGTAAATGTAATGATTGCAATGGTGCCTACCTACCTTCTGGTGTGCCAAGAATTTCAGTATTATCTGATTGGTAGGTCCAGCAAGGCAATCACCCCTGCGACGTAAGATTCTACCAAAAAATCAATGTAATGGTGTCTTGCGATATCCGCATTGACATCGTAGTGTTCCATTTGATGGTTTACAATTTAAAGTCAAATTTCCTTTTCCTTTCAATCTCATTTTGTCCTTTACAAAATAACAATTTTAAAGTTGCAACCCTCACAATAACGAGATCGTCAATTTATTGCAAGATAATGATAACGCGCTAGCACCAGAAAATAAATGGGAGGTAAGTAAAATATATCATAATAATGAATGGATCTTACTGGTTACCAAATATTGATGTGATTCATCGCATACCAGAAATATAATAAGACAATTAACTGTTTCTAAGAACTAACAGTCCCCGATGCACCTTCTTGCTGTTAATCCTTCTCTCAATATACATGTTCCATAATTCCATCCTAGCTTTATCAAACGGTCCTCTCAAACCTATGTGGTGTTATCCCAGAACTAGTTTTTACACCATGACAGGCCATTCCTCAGACAATCAACGTCGCGACTGAAACGCGTCTCTAATCTCTAAAACCAATAGGGCCTGTTAAAGCAAGTGTTCCTAAAAGAAACCCAATTTTGGTATTGAGAGAAATTGTTAGGCTTAGATAATTAAAAACCACAACAAAATCACCATATTTCTATCTTCTCCAACTTTGAAGCCCAACATCACATTAGGTTTTTTTTTATTACTAGAATTTGAAAACTTAGACAATTTTTGCACTTATATTTTTATCATACAGTTTAATTTTTAGGAATTTATATGGTTGAATAACGGCACTTACAGGTCTTTAGATACGCTGATCTAAAATCAAAAACACGCTTCATTTGATTTGTCCCGCCCNNCCTCACTCTCCAGAAACTCATTTCTTGCTGCAAAAAATTGAAAAATTACAGATTTGATTTAATATTATTCCATCGAGTTTGGGGGTAAATTCAAAACGAATTGATTGCGAGGTTGGGATTCGAAGTTGGTAATAATGAAATTGGTGTGATTTTGGTGGGATTTTTGATTATCTAACTAAGCCTAACAATTTTTCTCAATATCAAATTTAGGAACACTTGCTTTAAGTCTGAGAGGCCATAATGTTTTAGACCTGCCAATTAACTAATTATTTACCCTAGGCTTTTAACTGCACACGGCGTTGTTGGGTCGACAACGCCAGGCCATATACATAAGGGGGGTGAGAAATAGTTGTTTACAATCAGGTCGCTAATGCCTCCCTACTACCTCCTATTTAACCTAAGTATATGTATATTATATCCACAATTAAAGAAAGATATAGCCTTCTATGAATCAAATCTTTTAGTGAGTTAATAAAATTTGAGCCTTTATTTTACAGACTTAACTTGAGCTCTAGATAAAATTAGCGAACCTTCAATCACAAAATGAACAACAATAACTATGACCATGATCATGAGCTCCATCCCATGGAAACTTCAAATTATTTCCAATGACTCAAATTAAATTGGGAAATCAATTAGTTTACTCTACTTTTGGAGACCTTCTCTTAGCGTATCAAACTTATACCTCATACAATGGCAGTAGTGTCGTAAAAGCTTTTACAACCCTGACTAAAAGGGACCAAGAATTTATTTGATATGCGATCGCTGGAGAAATCTCAAGACCGAAAAAACCCTAAATTGCAGTCTTCCAAGCATCGTAAAAATATTGGTTGTCACAAATGCAATTGCCCTTTCAAGATTGAAGTGAAACAGTCATCTTCAGATCAATGTATTGATTCAATTAATGAGGGCAATCCCGAAACATCAAATATCATAGTTAAAGATTCTAGGCTGATTGAAATATTCGAATGGGAGTCAGAAAATCCCCTAGAACTTTAATATGTAAAATGATCAGATGGTTTTTTGCTTTTCGCTCAAGGACTCGATATGTGAAAGCCCATACATATTCCTGATTGATCTAAACGAACATGTGAATTGCCCTACTAACTCCTATTATAATCATGCTCAGACAAGTGAGTAACGCCTTTGATTATTGCATGAATAGAATCTTTATGATATGATTTGATTTGTATAAATTGTAAATGATGGTCAACACGAAATTGGGCTTGATTTACGACAGCACAGACCATTGACGTGACTCTAGTGCGAGAATCTTTTAGTAACACCCAAAATTAAATACCCAAGGCCGACAATTGCTTATAAGATAAAGCTTTAATGAATAATCTGAGAGATATTACAACATAAAACACGCAAAAAAAAGTAGCTTCAAAATGATTGTCAAAAATAATATCTATCAGAATGGAATCAACTTTTCTACATTGGCATTGGTAGATTCCGAATTTGCAAAATAGTCAGTCATTCCTCTTTTATATTAGTGATAAACTAAGCAATTCATCATCCTCCTAGATTTATGGATCAATATCATTGAATGAAAGGGTTAAATTTATTATTAACAATGATATATGATAAAATCAATCAATCAATCGATCTTCTTTTTCTTTTTCTTCTCATTGCCGCTCAATTTGTCCTCTTACTAATACCTTTCCATTTCTAATTTCCACACTCATCGTATATAAGCAGAAGAATAGTAAATCAATCCTTTGAGCATTTAGTAACTAGTATTACATTACATTTCAGCCTTAAACCAAACGGACAACTCGACTTTAGCGATCCGAATGCTGTTCAACAACTTACTAAATCTCTTCTGAAGCGAGATTTTGGTTTATCTGTGGTATTACCTCAAGATCGATTATGTCCCCCCGTAAGTATCCTTAATTTTCTTAAAAACAAATTGAATTGAATCAATCCTTTTCCGACCATGTCAAAGATGGGAGAGAGTCAGAGTTACATAATAAAATATCAGAAACTTATAAAGTATCTACTCATCAACTAATTTTTATACCCGTCAATTCTTCATATAAAAGGTTCCGAATCGTCTAAACTACATTCTTTGGGTCCAACGTCTTCTTGATACAACAGATATTAAATTAATCATTGACTGGAATAAAACGGTCGTTAGTTCTAGCAATACAGAGAATAATTCTCGTAATGATGTCACTGTTTATGGACTCGATATTGGGACAGGAGCTAGCTGTATATACCCTTTACTTGGTTGTGCCTTGAGGAATAATTGGAAATTATTTGGGACCGGTGAGTTAGTTTGTTTATTTCAAGATCATTGGATATCCCAAAAGTAAAAAAAAAACATAAATGATTGACAAAATTGATCTGAACATGGGAACAGATACAGATGAAAAAAGTCTCGAATATGCCCGACAGAATGTAACTTCAAACCATCTTAGTGATAGAATCAGTATTGTCAAAACGGAACCTCGAGAGCCATTGATTCCATTTCAAGTTCTAGGTGTCGAAAAGTATGTAATACCAATATATCCTATATTTAACTGATACTCATGAAAGAGAAAAAAAAGCAATGGAACTCAAGGAATTATCATTTCTGACTGATTTCTAGTCTAAAATTCATTATGTGTAATCCACCATTCTATGAATCAAAGGAAGAGATGCTCAAATGTGCAGAAGCAAAAAAAAGACCTCCTTTTACTGCTTGTACAGGAGCTGATTTTGAAATGGTTACAGAGGGAGGTGAAGTGGAATTTATTTCACGCCTCATCGATGAGAGTACAGAATCAAAGTCTAGAGTTCAGTGGTACACATCTATGATTGGCAAATTATCTAACCTTATTATTTTACGGGAAAAGCTTGTGAAGCTAGGTATCAATAATTATGCTCTGACTGACTTCGTGCAAGGTAACAAAACCAAACGGTGGGCTATTGCTTGGAGCTTTGATGACCTTAGACCTCCTATGGACATAGCAAGAGGGCTTAAAAGCGTTCCAAAAAGTCTACTACCATTTCCGTCACAGTATACTTTTACAGTAAGTAATTCCGAATGGAAGAAAAACACGTACTCTAATGCTTATAATTAACATAGCTAAATTTAAAAAGTCCTTCTGAAGTGGGTGAAAAAATCGATACAGCACTATCTCAGTTATCGCTGATATGGCGATGGGATAAGAATTCTCTAACTGGCAAAGGCGTTTGTGACAAAGATGTCTGGTCACGAGCCTCTAGACGAAAAAATATGATTGCTAGCCAGGAGAAACACATAGATATTGCTAACAAATGTTTATCTTTTGGCTTTGAGATCCAGGCGAATGACTTCTGCGACGCTAAAAAATGCAACCAAGTTATGATTCGTTGGGTAAAAGGCCATGACACTGTCTTATTCGAAAGTTTTTGTGGAATGATAAAAAGAAAGTGTAGTGGATAAATTAGATCAATTTGAAATCAAACAAATTGACTTACACTCTCATTTTTCTAGCATCTCTTCCGCTGAGGATTAAGATTCGAGATATTGACAGAAATATCTTGTGGCTAGAGCTGTTGACAGTAGAATTCGCGAGTTCATACAGGATTATTTACTTACAGCAAGGAAACATAACAAATATGTTAAAATTATCTTTCAACTATAAAAAAATAAGTTTTGCTGGCACAACTTGATTGACTATTTTATCATGTGCATCAAAGCATTCATGATGCGGAAAAGTAATTCAACAATCGTTTGCCTTGGACCGAATTCGGCATTACATGTAATTATGATTCATCCCAGAAAGACTTTCATGAGCTTCCTTAGGATTAAGTTGATTACCGTATTAATTATGTCCAAATAAAGCAAGCCATGGCTTGAGCTGATTGATATAATCTCTTCCTTTAATTCAAATGGTGGAGATAATTTTAGACACTGATTCATTTAAGATTAGCAATAAAATCTTAAGCTATGAAATTTACTGTTTATTTCGTGATAAATCCACAAACCTGAGCATATTTGAAACGTAATTTTAGTGAACAAATACATCACAATAGAGGATCAGACAACAAAGACAATCTCGCAATCCCTTTAGCAGGACGGAAAAAATTTTAAAATTTGCCGAAACAAATTTAAATGATAGGAAGTTTTTGTTATCAGAAAATCACATCAGTGTCTTAATTTTTTTTTCCATTGCAATTCCATTCCTCACCCTCATGTTCATGTTCATGTGCAGTTTTATGAGATGTGACAAGGCAAATTTAAAACTTGCACACAAGCAAGAGCCGGTATGATACATTACAAAGAATCATTGCTTACTCATATCATTTGACCAGAAAGGAAGTAAAAAATCTAGCTGTTAAAATAGCATATTCGGTGGGTGGAATGCAGATGACAAATGCAAGTTTATATGTCATTCATTAATACCAGAAGAAATTAAACAAAATATTCTTTGCTTCTTTTTGCTAGATTCGGTCGGTCGAAACCAAGCAGATACACTAGTGACGTAATGACGCAATGAGTGTCCACAATATGCAAAGAGGGGCTGCTGTATTAAGAGGACTCTTCAGCAGGGATATTCTTTGCTTTTGCATGGGGGAATTTTATTTTCCAAACAACGAGACCAATTTAGCAAGCAAAGCCTGCATTAGGAATCCACTTTTAGTCATGACTGGCTTTACTTCAAGTCTGCTTACACATGAAGCAGAACCTCACTCCAAAGCTAATAATACAAAATACCACTCATCCCCACAATCTCGTTCTTAGCCTCCCCATATAAGTTCTCCCCGCCCCTTCCGTCTACTTTACCAGTTTAACCCGTGCGAGCTTACGCCCCGATGTAATGACCTGTCTCATTCGGAAACCTTTTGGACAATGAACAAAACAAAGTTGTGCTTTTTAGTAGTTCCAAGATAAAAAGCTGCCCTATACAAATCTTAAAGAGGGCCATAAAAAATCTCAATCATCCTCTTCTAGAGAAAGGCCTCATGGATCTGGCGTCGAATGCATCGATTCCAAATAGTCTGGGTGAGTTATAAGGAGGAATGGAGAGTGAGAAGGAGATAGGGATACAAGACAGACGGATTTACTGTCTGGCTGGCATAATTTTGTTTGGGTGACTTCAATTGATTCAAAAACTAACAGAATCAGCAACATCCGAGTCTATTCCGCTAGCCAACAAATTTTCGGAGCCGGACCGCAATGACGAGGTCGAAGCTGTCGTATTAGAGACAGTTGAAAACATACATTCGCAAGAATCTAACAGAGCTCGAAGGAAGTTGAGACGCTTTCAAAAGTCGTATTCTAATCGCCCACCCGCTGAAACTTCGGTCCCAAATTCATCAACGTCCACGACAACATCTACAACTCCACGTCATGATAAATATAGCATTGCAATTTCTCGTATTCAGAAGAACCTCTCCTATTCTGTCAAGCGTCACAAGCCTCGGTTCCCTAAATTCTCCGAACTTCCGACTGAAATCCGTCTCTTAATATGGGAATATACTATTGTTCCTAGGGTCCACGAACTTCATCCGTGTGCTAAGCTTTATAATGAACGGATGACTTTCCGCTCCAATAGCTCAAAAACTCCTGCAATATTTCATGTTTGTCGAGAGAGTCGACAACTAGCTCTCAAAAGTTATAGCTTGATGTCATATGAGCCGCGTCCCACGAGTGCATCAGGAAAAGGGATCTTACGATTCTATTTTAGTCCAGAGTTAGACACACTTTTTTTGAACAGTTTAATGGGCCTTTTCATTATGTTTATGCTGTTAGAGGACGAAGACGAGTATGCAGGAGTAGGAGTTATGAAAGGGTGGCAAAATATTGCATTTGATGCCGATCGTGTGCAGTTGATATCACTGCTAGCGGGAATAGCAGGTCATGCACCGCAACCGAGATTAAAAGCTGTCTTTCCTTCGCTTAAAGACTTCACAATCGCGTTTGATTATTCATCTAAAGGAAAAATACGATTTAGGACATCTGTCTGGCCAGGAGAGAACGGGACGAGCCTTGAGGAAGTGGTATTACCTCACATTGAGTCAAACGATGAACCACTAAGTAGTCGCGAACAGATGTGGAACGAACGGCTAGACATGGTACTTCGGCCTATGAGACATTATCTTGATCTCGATTTTAAAGATGAAGATCAGAATTATGTTCCAACTGTTAAGCTCGCAAATGTCAAGAGAAAGGCTTTCTTGCGAGGAGATTTACGGTATGCATTTCGAAAGACATGTACGTTTCTAGGCTTAAAACCTCGAGGTCTCTTCAAGAGATTATGATTGAAGTTGGGATGTGTAGATGGGATTCAATGTATTGTTTAGTCTGCGGAAATAATGGGAATAATGAGGATAATAAAGAAAAAGAGAGTAAGGATCTTTTAAATACAGCATTGATTGCTATTGTAAAATATTTATGATGACCTAATACCAGTGACGCGAGAAAAAATAAAATAAAAATATCAATTGATACCCTCGAAAGTTTTGAATTAAATCTAAAGATATCTAGACTTGGAACAAGCTTATGTATTACTATTTACAAGCTCTCGTTGCATAGTGAAAAAATAAATTATACATTTATATACATATATGTACATATATAATCATGTTGATTTCAGGCCGAACTGCTGTTGTGTACTCTTTCTTATTTTACTACTTCAATTTATCTACCACTTAACTTCTTTTCTAGCCAGGAATGCTTTTAAAATGACAATTATCTTTTGTAAAGCCACCAGCCATTCTTGCAAAGCTTTAATAACCATAGATTCATCATCTCCAAGCTTACTATAGAAATCCTTGCGATATGGACATGCTAACATAGCGGCAGAGAAAACGGGCTTAACCACGAAGGAGTGATGAGGCTTTAGGGCCTCAGCGTAAGCGCCACGAAATGATATAGACAGCTCTTCATTTGGATGCGCAATGTTTTGAGCTAGTGCAGCAGCAGTAAAATCCAGGCCTCTAGTAATCAAGGATAATTAGTCGGAAAAAGAAATCATGCTCGGAGAAATTTCCCAGCTTCTTAATTTTATGATTAAAGGTGTTATTTCACTGTACGTGTTTTCTGTTAAACTTAATAGAGACAACGTACCGAGTAAGCCAAAGCAACCCTTCACTAGCTGTGTGCTTTTTGGTTTTCAACTCGTTAATGACCAGCTCCTGTAAGGAAAGCGAATCTAGTGGAGCCGCGAGTTGTCGATCACGGATTTTCTGGTAAAAAATTAAAATCTCTTGAGATACAGTCTTCTTGAATGTACATTTTTCCATCACTATATCTGATGTTCTTTATCCAGATTGAAAAAAGACGGGAATGAGGGTGTGAATGGAAATAGGAAACAAAACTAATAGGAAAATTTAACCTTGATGTTTCCTAGAATATCTTTTTTGACAGGTTGAAAGGCAAGGGAACCAAGAGTATCTGTTGATTGGAAGGTAAACCAAAGTCCTTTGTTAGTGTGTTTTTTTTACTCTCGATAGATACAACGTAGTTTTACTTTGCAACGTGTCCTTGAAGAGTCTGCCAACGAAGAAACAAATGTTGGGACTGAGATTGAAGTAGAATTTGGAATGGGTGTCACTTCTATTGAAATGACTTGACTTACCGAAAAGGACCGTCATTGATTCTGCTGCTTCGAGAAACTCAGTAGTTGAGACTGAGTTGTCTTTTCCTTCATCTACAGGTACATCGGAAAATGATCGCTTGAATGTATCTAGGAGAGTACCTTCCTGAGGATATGCTTTTGCTGCTGTAGAGGCCATAATGAATGATGAAATCGAGTTTTAGAAGTAGGTAAGTAGTCACTTATAAAACAGTTGTTATTCGGAAAAGAAGTGGGTGGAGGAAAACAAATTGATATTCGGATACTGGTAGCAAACGGGGCCCTAAATCTAGGTGAGACCATCCAATAAGAATAGTGTTTCTATTGCAGTTGCCCCTCACTATGGGACATGACGCGAGGTGGGGCACTGGATTAAATTCTGTCTGACGTCAAGACACCGTTTCACCCCGCTTCCTCTCAACAACAGATAATATTTTGTCGATACAAACAAGTTCTAACTTCACCATTCAATCTTTCCGAAATATTAAAATCAATACTATGCTGAAAACATATAAATAAATATGAATGATTAGGCTATATACCGAAGCCTTCAGGGTGAGAGTCAGGGTGAGTCACTCAAAATAACTAACGGAGCTAATGGCATCAATGGGCCTATAGGAATCCAATGAAGCATGATGAAATGAAAGTTTCCTTAGAAAGATACAAAGTTGTCGAGTAATTCTATTCAACCAATTTTACTTGGTGCAAAAAAAGAAGCAATTCTTTACCACTTTTACTAAATATAAAAGCTGTATATTTGGGAGAAGATAAATAAGATAATACGCAATGGAAGGATTGAATAGGATAATTTACGATTCAAAATCAGGTTAACATATTCTTGTCGGATTTGTTTTTCGTTCTTTAAATGGATCAGCGTCAGCGATGTAAAACGTTATTTCCGGGAAATTATTCACCCGCACCTCCTAGGCAATTCTGAGAAATATAAATGATTTCGGGAATTTAGTACTCATTTATTTATACATATTATTCTAAGATCCGGAGTGAGAGCTACAGACTACATATAAGATGTGGCAGAATAGAATCATAATAATGATAATAACATCACCGAATCTTTAAAACTCCATGGCTAGGCGTAAAATATTGTTCTCACGATGCCGTTATTTACGTCTATGTTCTTCGTCTACTAATTGATCCAGATCAAGAAACCATCCAATTAGCACACTGAAAGTGTTACATTCTAAGCGCACTCCACTTTTCAATACAGACACTCCATGTAACTGGGGATACCCAAGTAAGAAAGTATAAACCATATATTCTAAAAATTCGAGTATCTAAAGAAGACACGAGATGCAAATAATATTTATATGATGACAAGTATATTCTGTGTGAATGCCGGCGGGCTCTTTCATCTACACAACGGATTTCAGTTACCAGCCTCAGAGATCAGTGCTGTAGACACGAGATCAGAAATCTCAAATTCGGGAGTTTGAGTTTTTGTGGGGGGTTGGTTGTTTTTATGACATTATTGGGTCGCATATCTAGCTAGCTATAAGTGACTTAATTGGCATGTAATGTAACAGCAACAACGGTGCTCCAACAAAGTTTTATTTAGACTTTGGCATCCTAGATTCGATTACAGCCCCAATCCAATGTAGTTAGCTCGACTCATCAATTGGTCATTACCACTTGCATACAAAACCTGTAATTCAGTAAGCTTTTTGTCTTAAGTAAGTTCCATCGGGGGAGAGGGACAGGGGGAGGGGGACGGACTACTGCAAAACTAAACTTCGGTAGATTATAAGAAAAAAAAAAAGTAGTCAAAATAAAAATCATAATATAACTACTCATCAAGACATTAATTATATATAGATATATATTATAAATATATCGTTGATTTTTCGTGATTCTCAAGAGAATAATTCGTATTTTTGAAGGACAGATCTGATCTGGCCCCTCCTCCCCTCTTCCCAAAATACGTGTTTGGTTTTACTACAAACAACCCTTGACAACGCAATATGGCAATAAATATGTGTAAGAAACAAATCATGCCCCTTTAAAAAAATTAAAAAAAAAGGATTATGCGTAACGTGTTTCACAAGGGAGCGGCCATCCCAAGCGAGTGGCCACCCCACCTC
>MCFK01010309.1:0-12078 GCA_003610855.1 Erysiphe neolycopersici | reverse complement strand
TCCTTAATTAATGCATTGATGATGGTCTGCATAAAATTAGCTGCTTAATGCAATTACGGAGATCTATCAATGATATGCCGGGAATCCCTAATTCTCCTAAGCATAGCAAGATCCTGCTATACGCAACAGAATATCATCCAAATTAAATATGATAGTAGCTCTAGGCGTGATAGAGAAATTAAAAGTAAACGTGCTTGGTTTGTTTTTACTTACAGCAGTACGGCCTCTTTTTTTGGTAGCTATTGGGGCATCTAAATCTATACCTTGAATATTTATGGTTATATAATCATGAGAATACCAGCCGAATTATCCGTTTGATCCTATCGAACCATTACGCCGGTTCGGAAACGTATGAATAAGTTGTATAGAGTAAATAATATTATAATTCTCACATAGGAATTCAAGCATTCGAGCGGAAGCAATAAATGATGGCATAGAATTTTGATAAGAATTAGTCTCACATAGGAGCTTGAAGTCAAAGATAAGGATAATGAAAAATTATTATCTTCCTGATTTTCACCACTCTTTCATTTCTAAATACTATAAATATACTTATAATTTCAGTAAATGAAAAATCGGAAAAAGTAAAGATACAATTGTCAAAGGAAACCCATAAATTGACAGTGTTTCCAAATGAAAATATGAGATACTTGAATGTAGTTGTAACATGCACTCTGGGGTTGTTAGCAAAATGGTGTCGCTATTTATATTTTATGTAAAGCTAACGAGTTAGCGAACTTCCGACTAGCAACGTCTTCAAATAGACCTAACTTTAACTTGTTACAATTAGTTGAATTAATAACGATACAATACGTTACGTAAGTCTTTTCCTAATAGTTCGACAGATCACATGAAGCAAGATTGAAGACATTGTATTCGAATTCACTGAGATTGCTAGTGATAGAAGCGTTACCGTCATCGGTCTTGTTCTTTTTCCGCGGAAGTTGCGTAATGAACAGTTTCTTGCCCTAAAATTTGTATTCCGAATATGCTCCTTTCTGGAGTTTTGGAAGTGCTTATGCCATGTGGGCGGCCTAGTAGGACCCTCGCCCTGCCCTTGCAGTATTTTTCAACTCATAGATGTGAATATAGGGAAGCAATAATAAAAAAAAGATGTCTCAGATCTTCTAATCTTTTATATAATTTGTGTATTTTTTGGTCCAAAGTTAAGATAACAAACACAGTTAGATGAAACATGGCTGTGAATGGACTCTCTCTCTGCTTTATAAAATTAATGTTTGAGCTATAAATGTTGAACAAGTGTACTGACCACATATCGTTTGAGCTAGAATGCGGATACTAATCTGGGTTGGACTTTGAATACGCTAGAAAAAAATCTCAGACAAAATAGGGCGATTCCATGATACATTGATGGAAATAGAAAAATAATCTTTGGAGAAAGTCTTCCAAACATGAGTGATAGCTTTTTAACTTATTGAAAATTATAATACTTAGCCTTGAAGTAAAGATGACAAACCAGAGAACTGTGAATATGGAATTAATGTGTTTGGTAATAGAGATTGAACATTCAGCTCATTTAAAGCATACCAGTAAATTTGGATTTTCTTCTCTTGGCAACTTTAACAAACTCCTCAACAAACGTTACTATTAATAGATCAAAGAATTTTGACTTTGATTGTCAACATATTCGATTTATTTTGTAATTTGATAGAAACTTGTATCTGAAAGTTATGAGTCAAGAATTTAAAGTAATATTCATAATAACTTTCTTTTAGCATAATGAACAAGACGTTCAAATTGACGGCCTAAACGAAGTAGTTCAAAATCTGTCCCATACTGACCGATTAATTGCATACCAGTAGCGAAAAGATGATCGTCTGATAACCTCACAGGGATGCTCAAGGAGGGCAATCCGGCAAGACTAGAAGGGACTGTATAAACATCATTTATGTATGTGTCAATGGATTTCGATGAGCAAACTTTTGAGAGTGGTGGAGGGTATGTAGGAGCCGTGGGACAGAGTATGAAATCAACATTCTCCGGGCCTAACCTACTTGAAACAGGTATATCTTGATTAAGTTGCGAAATATCAAACTGTTCAGAATCTCTTAAAGGGTTCTGTAACTTAAAGACCCTATCAAAGTCTCGCTGGATAAGACGTCGTACTTTTTGGGCTTGAATGAAATAATTATTAATCTTTTCAGAGCAAAGTGTATATGATCCAAGTAATATTCGACGGCGAACTTCAGGTCCTAGATTGTTACCACGTGTTGTTGAATACATCACGCTCTCAGATTCCCTACTACCTTTACAAGATATTCCATAGCGAATACCATCATACTTAGCAAGGTTTGAGGCTGCTTCTGCAGGTGCGAGTATGTAGTATGTTGGAAGTGCATACTTTGTCATTGGTAAGGATATAGGAACAATTTTCACACCAACAGCCCGAAAAATTTTTAAGGTTAGTCTCCATACACGAAGAATTTCGGGATCAATTTCCGTGATATTATATTCTAATGGAAAACCTATAGTAACTTGCTGGAGCCACCTAGGAAATGGCATCGATTCCTGTTCATCTGTAGATTCTGAGATAGAATTCACTACACAATTGCGTGAGAAAATTTCTTCTCGTTTTTTGATAGATAAGGAGGTTGGATCACGAGGATCAAAACCAATAGTGTGCCTCAATGCATCTTCAGAATCACTGACAGAGTTTGTTAGAAATCCGACAGTATCCAAAGAGTTAGCATATGGAATAACACCCCAACGCGAGATTAGACCATACGAAGGTTTAAAGCCGACGATACCTGTATAGGCAGCAGGTAACCTTACCGAGCCACCGGTGTCGGTTCCGATACCCAGCCCACAATAATTATCTGCAACTGCGACAGCGCTACCCCCCGAGCTTCCTCCAGGGGAAAATTCTCGAAGTAATGGAGATTTTCTTCTGACAGGGCCCCATGAAGAATAAGTTGAATTGGAACCCATTCCGAATTCATCCATCTTAGACTTACCAAAAAATTTGAATTCATCATTAACACTAAATTTGGCCAGAACTTCTGCTTCAAATGGACTTTGATATTTAGTCAAAATTCTTGACGCGCAGGTTGTTGCTATGTCATTAGACGTTGCAATATTATCTTTTATGGCCAGCGTTTTAGATCTTTTTGGGTTTGATTGGGATCTTGACTGATCTGAATATGATTAAAGCCATTTCAGAAATTTTAATATATAAGTTCTTACAGTTGTTTAGGCAATGTACTTTGGTGATGAAAACATCATCTTCCATACATGACCCTGTAGCAGAGTAATGCCTAAATTGGATTTTCGTTTTTCTCATACGTGATATCATATTGAGATCGAAATTATACGTGATAATCAAATGAGGCGATAATATTAACTAATTGTAGGATTATCTTGGCAATCTTAAATTTTTTCTGCGCCGTATGATAGCATATCTCTATCTACTCCATTCCCTTTGTAGTAATTAGCGCTAGCTTTTAATTATGGACATCTTCAGCTATAAATTTAGGATATCTCTAAAAGATTTCTATACATACAATGGCGAGATACTTCCTTACTCTAGCACTGGCGACACTGGTAGCATTGGTTGTGGCTGAACAGCCAGAGGCCGTGGCACCAGTTACTGGTCCTCAAAGAAAATTACCCATTGGGCAGTTGAATTTCTTACAGACAACTGATATTCATGGCTGGTATGCAGGACATTTAAACCAGTGAGTGTCTTAATTGAGTCTTGAAATTTACATCTAACTTAAATAAGAGGTCAATACTCCGCAGATTTTGGTGACTATTTATCCTTCATAGATCGAATGCGCGAAAAGATCGAAGCTCGTGGGCTAGATCTTATTGTAGTCGATACTGGTGACCGAGTCGATGGAAATGGTCTATATGATGCTTCTAATCCTAAGGGTCTATATACATATGACATAGCAAAAGAAGTGAATTATGATGTCATGATACTAGGAAACCACGAGCTTTACCATAATAATTCTGTTGAATCTGAACGCAAAAAATTAGTATCGGCATTAAAAGACAGATATATTTCGTCTAATGTTGACTACATTGATCCAGAAACTGGAAAGCAAGTGCCTTTGGGCCAAAGATATCGTATATTTCGAACAAAAAATCAGAAAATAAAAATAGCAGCATTTGGATTTATGTTCAATTTCTTAATGAATTCTAATAATACATATGTTCAACGGGTTGAAGACACTGTTAAAGAGCGTTGGTTTCAAGCAGCGATTCGAGAAGATGTTGACTTATTTCTCATTTGTGGGCATATCCCGTTGGATGAACCTGAATTTAAGATTATACATCAAGCAATCAGAAGCCAGAAAAAGGATACACCCATTCAGATTTTTGGAGCTCATTCTCATATACGCAATTATGTAAAATACGATTCAAAAGCTTATGGACTTCAGAGTGGACAATATCTTGAGACTATTGGATGGGCGTCAGTCAGTGGAGTGAAAAAAAATGCAGCAAATGGCTCTTTTAACGAAGTTTCTTTTAGGCGAAGATACATCGATAACAATATCCTTGCTTATCATTTCCATACAGGTCTCAACGCTACTACATTCCCTACGGATCATGGGAAGAATATTTCATCCTTCATACATGATGCCAGACAGAAACTGCATCTTGACGATTTGTATGGCTGTGTACCAAAAGATCTCTATTTCAAGACATCTTACCTCGGTCAAAATGACAGTATTTTAACCTGGCTTGTAAAAGATGTCCTTCCGGATATTGTCAAAACAAAAACAAATCAAGCGAATGATGCTACTATGATCCTATTGAATACAAAATTCATACGCTATGACCTATTCAAAGGCCCCTTTACACGTGATACTCGGTTTATTATCACTCCATTTGAAAATGAGTTCAGGTTTATTAAAAATGTTCCTTATGATATTGCTATAGATACATATAATCGTCTTCTTAAAGATGATGAACTATTTAACCTTGGGCATAGCGCACAACCATTATCCAATAGAGATAATACATCAATCATGCCCCGCCTTCTAAGGTTGAAACCAAGACCTAGTAGATTATCAACTCGTCAAAATCAGATCTCTTTCTCTTCAAGCCCAACTCGGCCTTTGCTAGTACCAGGATACACAACTGATGATGATGCTGGCTCTAACGGAGATGATACTTTGCACACACCTTTAGGAAAATTAAGAGAGCAGGAAAGGGTCTTATATGCTCCAGTACAATTTCCTTTTAATGGAGATCCACAAACGGTAGACTTTGTATTTAGCGAATACATTCAAACGCCAATTTTAACAGCATTCAATGATAAAGGGCTTCATTTCAACATTAATGATGTAATGAGTTATAGGGAGGAATCCATAAGCGAGCTTATATATAAATGGATTCAAAGAAACTGGCACGGAAAGTGTTAGCTGGATGTAATCCTGCTTTCAACCCAAGTTTACCGAATCACCACTTATTAAAAAGATTTGGAGTTAATTCTCAAATTTATTATCTCTTACTATCAGTGCCGTCAGATAATTGTCAAGAAACTGATGTGCTGGGAATTTTAATCACAATTCGTGTGACAATATAACGAACGATGCTTTTATCATTCATATTCATTCCTAATACTTGATAATTTGTATATAAACTTCAAACCTAAAATTTATTTTTAATCCTACTGTAGAAGTTAGCTAAGTCTATGAACTTATTCCCTGAAGACCATGTCTTCGCAATTTGAATAACTATCTCCGAAAATGCAACACTTAAATCGATGCGTAGCAATATCATTGTTATTATGTAGCCATAGTCAATATATAAATTTGATACAATTGATTTGAAGACAAATCTTCTAATTTATCTAATCACATATTTAGAAAATGCACTCATCGAAAAATGGATACTAAGACGTAGTAAATTCTATATGTCTAAGTAGATATTGCACAGCAAAATTGAGGATCCATATAACGAGTTGAATTTAATCTCCTCACAATAAATAAATTCGAAATACTTATTGTATTCTCTGATAAAATGATGTAACAGAGTGCCATGCGGCTATCCTTTGCCATTTATTCATAATCTAGCGCAATTCTAGACCTTCTGGCAATTCTTATGTACATTTTCTGGATAATATCATTTTGTATTCGTTCAATATAAAATGGGTCAACTTGATTATCGAATATAGCGAGCTTTATGTAACTCTGATTCATCCCCTACTCTTGGTGTTGAGAATCAATGCAACAATAAGTCTAACTTTGGTAAGTACGGTGATCCTTAAATTTCAAGTTTTAACATACCCATATAACCCTAAAACTTCCCCAAAAATTAAAATAAGCACCATACCAACAAATATCCTTGATTGTAACATATATGATCGAACACCCATATCTCCAACAATTCCAATAGCGTAGCCTGCGGCTAATCCAGTTAACCCGACTGATAAACCACATGCAAGATGCATAAAGCCACTGAAAAAATTTAGCAAAGAGCTTGTTGGCAATTTGTGGCTCAATACTTGAATAAACTGTAATTCTGACCCGGTGGAGGACCCATATCTCCCGCTATTAAAACCGCGACGACCAGCGAGTAGACTGCAATTATTCCAGACATGACGACTGGTATGAGTGACTAAAGAGTTTTGCTTTCAGATATAGACATCAATGTGAGTTTAAAGTAGTACCTTCATGATGAGCTCTGGCCTAAAAGTACCAACTCCTGAAATTCCAATGCCCGACTTTGCTGTGCCATATGCCGCGCCAACGCCTATGGGCGATTATCAAATAAGAACTCTGTCAAAGAATATCGTGATCTTACAACCAAATGTCATGGCAAAAGCAATGCCAGCCTGTTTAAGCTGTCAGTACATATGATGTAAAAAGCTCCAATAATAGATATTTATTACCATTCCAAAGAAGGGCGCAAACTTAGGTGTAAAGTCAATATCTGCCATCTTCCAAAGCACTCGACAAAGCGATAAATAGCTGGTATATCAACAAACTTTTTGATAAGCGTAATCTATTCTTGTTCGCTACGATTCCTTATGCCAGCTCCATATGTATCACGTGATATTTCAACAGGGAAGGGGGCTAGTCAAGAATTGGAATCAAGTGTGATGTGATTGTTTTAATGAGACTAGGTGAATGATCTGTATTTATACTCAGCCATCGGTGTCATAAAGGAGTGCTTGCAATTATAATCTGGGACCTAGATTCCTCGCAGTAGTGTTGCACGACATATGAACCACTAGGAACTAAAATAAGGCTAAAACGAATCGCAAGAATTGAATATCCGGACTATATGGTTCCATTCTTGTCCAATGTGTGCCACCCAAAAAACCTCTGATTTTTCTCGCGCACAGCTATATTCATCCTCAGAGGTTTGAAATCTGGCCAAATACTCGGAATTCTTTCAACTAACTTCTGCTAGAACGGGGGAGGGACTCAACCTAGCCTCGTGCGGAAATAGGAAAAGAGCTTCCAGTTTCTGCCTAAGAATTCAAGAGACTATATGCGAATGTTGTTTACAGTGGAATCGATAGGAATAGAACCGACCGGTACAAAGCAATCCTTTTTCATTTGAGCAAAGAGTTTAAGAACTCGATTCGGTGAAAGGCATGGCAGAATATCAGCAGGGCTATTCTGGCGCGCCTCGCCCTAATCAATACGGAAATTCCTCTAATTTTGAACGAGAAGCTGCATTTTCTCATATTTTTGGTTCTGCCCCTCCTCCAGGGCGATCCCGAACCTATAATTCAACTAATATATCGCCTGAAAATATAGAGCGCACGCTGACCCTGAACTCACAGTCTATGGGCTTAAACCAACCAGTACAAAATATACCACTAGATCGCCAGCAGCAACAATCAGGGTATCGCAACCAGTATGTGGGTGGTCAGAGTGATGGAAGTCTACAGTCGAATGGATATAACGCTGAGCTTAGAAATCCCCCTTTCAGTCAAGTACAATCACAGCCTCAACCACAATACTTACCTATGCAGCAACAATTAGATCGTCGACCTTACCCAGGCCCCAATCGAATAGATCCACGAAGCGCCCCAGCTCTAGCTCCATATGTACAAAGACATCCCCCTCCACGCTATTTTGGTGGAAATAGCACCCCGATTGAGTCAGATTTATATCGATCACTGTCAATTGCCACATCTATGAGACCCCAAATTTACAATCCACCCTCAAATACTTATTCACAGATTTCATCGAATAGTTTTAGGCAGACACAGCAGTTAGTACAGTCTTCAAGAACAACTGCTCAAGGCCGAGTTGTTCCTGAAAGGCACGATGATAGAGCTATGTCTATGAATAGCTCCTCACAAGATCGCGATCTACAGCAGACAATGAGTGGTAGAATAATCCCAAGTAAAAGATCACAAACTGGAGGACGTCAAGAATCAGCTGATGGATACCCAGTGACTGGTCCTCAAAGTCCTACTTTTCAGTCTCGCTCGACCAGTATGGCTACCGTAGCTACTGCGGATATGACAAGAACAAAATCTATGGCTTCCTCAAAAACTACAAATGATCAACTAGACTTTGGTCGACATCGGCCTACAAAATCAGTTAGTAGTGGTACAAGTCCTAGCGGAGGTGTAAGCGAAAAACGACACAAAGCACCTCTTGTTTATCCCGCTTTACTTTCTCGTGTTGGGGAATGCTTTAGGGACAGGGTGTGTGTGGGAGATAGGACAAAGAATGACTTAACTTATAAAAATGCATTTAGCGGAGCTGAAGCAGTGGATGTTATCTCTTATATTATCAAAACTACCGATAGAAATCTGGCCCTTCTACTCGGTCGGGCTTTAGATGCCCAAAAGTTTTTTCATGATGTCACCTATGACCATCGTCTTCGTGACTCACCAACTGAGATGTATCAATTCAGAGAGACTTTGATGGATGAGCCGCATGAAACCCCAGATGTCAATGGTGTCTTTGTCTTACTAACCGAATGTTACTCCCCCACCTGCACACGAGACCAACTATGCTATTCGATAGCATGTCCACGAAGGCTGGAGCAACAGTCAAGGCTAAATCTTAAGCCTCAACCGGGATTAAGGAGAGAAAAATCTCAAGCAAGCCTCCACGATCAAGATGAACCCGACGAGCAAAAGCTCTGGATAAATACTGTTTCTCAAGAAGTTGCCGATAGCGTCGATGAACGTGAGAAAAAGCGCCAGGAGGTCATTTCTGAAATTATGTACACAGAGCGAGACTTTGTGAAAGACCTTGAATATTTAAGAGACTTTTGGATCTTGCCCTTACGTTCAAATAATCCTGCCTCGCCATCTCCAATACCCGAATCAAGAAAAGAAAGAATTGTAAGGACCATTTTTTCAAATATTATAGACCAACCTAGTATACATAGTGTTAGCTCACGGTTCGCTGAAGCACTTACTGAACGTCAAAGAAAACAACCTGTTGTTCAATGTGTTGGTGATATTTTTCTCGAATTTGTTCCACAATTTGAACCATTTATAATTTACGGTTCGAACCAACTAGCTGGAAAATTTGAGTTTGAAAACGAGAGATCGTTGAATTCTTACTTCTCTAAATTCGTGGACGAAACTGAGCGGAGGAAGGAATCGAGAAAACTAGAGCTCAATGGATATTTAACTAAACCTACAACTAGATTAGCTCGTTATCCTCTTTTGCTTGACAATGTACTCAAGTACACAGATAAAGCGTCAAGTAATCAAGACTTGATTGACGTTCCAATAGCTATGAAGATGATTCGTGATCTGCTTAGTAGAGTGAATACAGAGTCTGGTAAAGCAGAAAATCGTTTTAATCTCAAACGACTGCATGAGCAACTACGATTTCGTCCAAACGAGCGTGTTGATCTTAAACTAACTGATCCCGGAAGAGAACTAATATACAAAGGTACACTTAAAAAATCCCCAACAGATCCTTCTGACATTCAAGCTTATCTCTTTGATCATGCAATGCTTCTGGTTCGCGTTAAGATAGTTGGAAAGAAGGAAGAATTCAAAGTTTACCGCAGGCCTATACCTCTCGAGTTGCTTTTTATACGTGAAATGGAAGAATTTATGCCTAAGAACGGGGTCTCAAAGCGCCCATCTTCTAGTCTCATACCCGGAACGAAGTCTACAAATAGCGATACTTCAAAAAAGGAAGGTTTCCCAATCACCTGTAGGCATTTAGGCAAAGGCGGGTATGAAGTAACACTATATGCAAGTACAGCAGGCTCTAGAAGCAAATGGATGGAGCATATAGGAGAACAGCAGGCATTTCTGAGAAAGCGAGGGAATTTCTACAACCGATACGTAATATCTAGTGATTTTTTTTCATCATCTAATAAGGTTAACTGTGCTGCGCCATTTGGTCTGTATTATCTTATTCAAAATAGCTGTTTTGTGCTGATATATCATAGATAGTGGCAGAAAGTTGATCTTTGGAACCGACTCGGGGATATACGTTTCGGACCGAAAAGTCAAAGATAACAATGCTAAACCACTGAGAGTTTTAGACGCTACAAATGTGACGCAAATAGATGTCCTCGAAGAGTATCAGCTACTCCTGGTTCTTTCACAAAAATCGTTACTCTCATACCCGATTTCTGCGTTAAATCCAAATGAACCCGCTTTGTCAAAACGGCCTAAAAAGATACAGAGTCATTGTAATTTTTTTAGAACTGGTATATGTCTTGGTCGACATCTAGTTTGTTGTGTTAAATCATCAGCTTTATCAACCACCATCAAGGTCTTTGAACCTAACGACGCAATGTCGAAAGGTAAAAAACAAAAAGGTTTCAAGATGTTCAATAGTGGACAAGACGAGCTTAAAGCCTTCAAAGAATTCTACATTCCTACTGAGTCAACTTCAATACACTTTCTTAAATCAAAGCTTTGTGTTGCATGTGCAAGGGGATTCGAAGTAGTATCATTAGAGACTCTTGAAACACAATCACTTCTTGATCAAGCAGATACTTCATTGGATTTTGTTGCCCGAAAAGAAAATGTCAAGCCAATACATATAGAGAGGCTTAATGGTGAATTCCTACTTAATTATTCTGAGTTTTCATTTTTTGTCAACCGCAACGGATGGCGAGCGAGACCAGATTGGAGAATTGACTGGGAAGGTCTTCCACAAAGCTTCGCGCTTTCTTACCCTTGGATATTGGCATTTGAACCGAACTTCATTGAGTTAAGGAACATTGATACTAATGCGGTTCATATCGTTCCTCATCGCAATATCCGCATGTTACACACAAGTACGAGAGAAGTAAGTAGATAATACCAGTCCCATGATTCTATTTCTAACAAATTTCAGATTATTTACGCTTATGAGGACGAAAAGGGGGAAGAAGTTGTCGCAGCTATAGATTTTTGGCCGCCTGGAAGTCAGGGCCGCAATCGTGGGGTAGAAAACCAGACGTAATTATGACCGGTATTTTAACTTTTTCGCATTTTATGATCAGTTTTAGCGTTCAGCTCGTGTCGTGTATCTTGTTTGCTGGTGCGGCTGAATATTATGTTTTATTTTAACGGTTAACGCAATTTTAGAGTTTGTAAGATTAGCAAAGGGACCTGCGCGCTGGTAGAATCGTGCAACGTAACAATAACGTCTTGTTAAATACTCCCAAAAAAATTGCATTTTAACATGCAAGTCGCACATCACGCGAGCTTCTTTGTCAGCCTGTAAAGCGAAAGTTATTTTCATCAAACCTCTATTATTTGTAGCTTTTAGGTAATTAACTCCTCAAAATGCACACGGTGAAAAGGAATTGTAGACGAACCAAAAAATACTGAAAACTCTGTATAAACTCATAATAATTTATAATGATCGATAAATTTTTTGATTCATCGTGATGGATTCTCACACCAAACATCTTTTTTCTTTTTTTTTAATAAGAAAAAAAAATCTCAGAAACGTCAAAAATCATAAATTACCATGGCAACCTAACCACTCACTGACATGATTATACAAGTCAGTCAATTGTAAAAAAAAATTATATAACGTGTTTCACAAGCGAGTGGCCACCCCACCTCAATTTATGTACCCATCAACTCTTACATGTAATAACTTAACAACGCATCATGCAAGAAGCTTATACCGAAGGCTTAGTACAACTCGCTATCCAATCTCT
>MCFK01010175.1:0-20285 GCA_003610855.1 Erysiphe neolycopersici | reverse complement strand
CCCAGCGCGCTGAACACAATAAGCAGTGTTAGCGATTCGTGTGTATTGGAGAGCAGTTGAAGGTCTACACGATGGGATTCGGTCAATGGTTTGTTTTCGGGGAGTTTGCTTATAATTCATACACCTTTACTGAGCCTTGTACAGAGTCTGATGAAATAGGAAGGGGAGGAAGAAAGGTAGCATTTAGTGTGCGAGGAGAGGTGGCAGCGTTGCTGGTTAACGCTAGTGCAAAGCGTGGATCATATCCCCGTTTTCTTGAACCACGATACGATAATCAACGATTTGAAAAGCTGGTGTCTTTAGTGAAAGCTTGGAGAAATCCAAAAGGCTATATTTTGGGAGAATCTTATGTATGAAAACACGATTCTTATATACAAGACGTGAGATTATATCTTTTTGGGGCGCTTATTTGAGCATTTACTATTTCACTTAAAATCGTCTCATTTATTGGCATATATTTTCCCAATGAAATATCTTTTGTTTGCTGCCTAGTCACAAATATAGTTGTTAATACCATATCATACTAGATAGATCGATATATATCAAGAAGCTTAAAGGAGCAAAAAATTGCTATTCCTACACTTAAATAAGGAACATGCTGTAGCAAGGTTCTACGAGAACCTTTACATTTCGTATGTGTCAGAATAACAACTTTAAATTAGTCGCGCTTATTCTCGCTTACAACGCGCTACACGTAAACATGAGGAGAAACTTTTTTCCTATATAAATATAAGTAGATTGATAGAAGATATAGTAGATATCTAGAACAACAATAACAACTAGATAGAATTTGAATACTATTCATTTACTGAGTAAATATCCCAGTTAAACCAACAGTATGAGTCCCAAAACATTACGTAATAAATTCAATTCATTTATTAAAGCATGAATTAGCCATGGCAAATATAAAAGCATATAAATTTTGAATCTTCTCCAGCAACAAAAAAGATATCATGCTAACAAAATTAATGACAGATCTCGGGAGGGAATAGCCTCCATATTTATTTTTTTCATTCTGTATGAGTGGGAGTTTTCTGTAGAATTCACCTTTTCGTAAGCAAATGCATACATACATACACACACACACATTGGTTATGTCAAATATCAAATCTTTGTGTACCCCTTGAAATTAGTCGCTTCAAAGAAGTTAACAAACTGTAACTAGTTTGATCTTAATTAGACTAAAAATTATGCATTTAATTATTTTCAGCAAAACGAATCCGTTTGCACTTCCTCTCTAGAATATATTACATATATATTGTTCGTTGAAATTAATTGATGAAGAAAAGAGCACAATTTTAATCAAGTATAGTTTAGTGTTGTTACAATTGTAGAAGTTCATCAACTCTCTTGGTGCAGAATTTATGCGAAATATCTTGGTTCATCAAATACATGATATCTATGCCCTCTAACACCCTCTCCTTTAAAAGCCTCTGGGAAGCGCCTACCCACAGGAACTTGCTCTTCGTTTATTCTTGAATTTCTCACTTCCGGGTCATCGCTTGCTCTCTCTCCAATCGCAAATTTTCCAAGCTGAAGCTCAGTATCCGTGATTGTGCTTCTACTGACGCGAGCATATCCCGTTCTTTTCAGTCTCTTATATAAAATATACTCACACCACCTATCCCAATCAGATGGATCAATATCATGCATACCACTTGTTTCTGAGACATAAGTATTGTAATTTCCTTGTAATGGCTTGGTAACTAGATATGAAAGTAATATAGCAGGTCTTGGTGTGGCACCCATTAGTTTTGAGAGATATTCACTCTGAAGTCTTCTATCTTCAATATCTTCCTCTTGCCCAGAATGAAAGACAAAAACATCAACCATCTCGCCATATATATCAAGCGTAGCTTCGATAGCGGGAGCAAGTTCACCGACAGGCGAAGGAAGTAAGTGGTGTGTTGAGTTAATAATTGGGAACTTTGAAAGAAGAGCACAGCCCCATGTATGCTTATTGGGACCCGGTCCATAATCCACATACATCCCTAAGTCTTCAGCTATGAATTGTGTAGTATCTCTATTACCCATGATAATACGTTGTAAATCAGATTCCAAGAAGCCAATTATATCAATTTCAAGCTCTTTCATTAAATCACGTATACGATACTCCGAAGACCACATATCATTATCAAGTGAGAAATGAATTGTCCAAATACCCGCAGTGAAAATCTTCTCATCCTTATGGTATGGTACATAGTTATAGGTAGGAAATCGGAGATAAGCAATTGAGGCGGATAGAAGTTGTAACAAAATTAGTACATAAAGATAATGAGAGCGTTGCTTTTGTTGATTTGGGGAAACAATTTTTCGCTTTTGCTTTACTGATGATGAAGAGGGCGAGCTCGAATAAACGCCACAACCGATAAGACCCATGGTTGTAATCATGATCCAGTCGGTATGTTCACGAACAAGAGGTCCACCAGGAACAAAAGCATATGCGACCACCCACACATGAAAAAGAACTAAAAAGTTGTATAGCAGAAATCCAAAACCGAATGTTACAGCAGGATTTTTCTTAGCTGCAGAGCCAATTAGGGGACCTGAAACTGCCATAAGATAAATGGTAAGAATCAGTCCACCGTAGTATCCTAACCAGTTACTGTAAGATGTAAGACCAAATGCGCCCAGGCAACCAAGAGCAAATAGAGTCCAGCTTCGAGCGATTTTTTCTTTAAATAAACCCAACGTTAATCCAAGTCCCATTGCAGCAATTGTCACGGCACCATGAGGTGCAGCAATTGGACCTCGAATTGGGTATCCCTCCCAAACCCAAGAGATCATTGTACTAGAATCAGACAAAAGCGAATGCATTGCAAATATAAGTCCAGCTATACCAAAGCTTGTCATTGTACTAGAGCTTTCACCATTCAGATTTATATCACTCCCACGTGACCCAGTTTTAGAGCGTGTTGCTCTGAGTACGGCAATGACAGCAAGTGTAAGACCAAGCCCATTCCATCCCCCATTACTTGAATGTGATATTGGCCATATAGGATTACTTGTCCTACATGCAAATTTCACAATACTGTGGGTTATGAGTCCAATCAACCATGCTGTTATTTTAGACTCTAATTGAGCTGGTTGTCCTCGATTAGAATACCAAGATGCAGCCCAGGTTAAACATAGCATCCAAACAGAAAAACTAATGGTGAATAGTCTATTTACTGGAGATGTAAATTTGTATGCAACTAGGCCACTTAGGGCCAAAAAGTGACAAAAGCGAAGATTATTGACGATTAACGAGCGCAAAATTGGTATCCCAAGCAAAAGTGGTGAGATTGTTGACATAACCATAACTTCATAACCAGAAATTCCCATATGCCAAAGAGGAAAGTCTATAAAATTAGTATGGTTGAAAATTGAGTATGAGATACGTACACCATACAAGGAGACCTAATGAAGTGAGTATAGACCAAAAGACAAACTATGAAATGTAAGCATTGGGAAATTCAGGTGATCCATAGTATTTACTCCATTATAGACATCTGCCATCGCATCTATAGCATCACCCAAGACGAAAACCTGAGCATAATTTGTCATAGACTTTCTATCTTGTCTGTTTGAAAATTAGTCAAGTAGAATTGAATAGATGTCCAGTGACTTCCATACTCTTTTTCCATGATTAAGTCTGACACATTTAGGTTTTTTCTGCACATAAAGATTCAGATGAGATCAACTTGTTTACTTATAAAATAATATTTTATACACAAGATTATCTTGGAAGCCAGCGGACATACCCTTTGGTTGACCCTTTCACATCTCTGACAACTAACTCAAAAGTATCAAAATCAAGAGCGGTAACAGCATCAAATGCGACATCCAGTAATACTAATGTCCATTCGAAAAATGCATAGATTGTATATGCTACAACCAAATATTAGTTTTGTGAAATCTTGAAAAATATAATGTAGACTTACCACCAGCAACCCTATGAACCTTGTGTTGGATAAAGAAATATATTAAAGGTACAATAGTACCGAAAAAAGACCCTGCAAAGTACTTACGATACCTTGCAGCTCGAGAGTTTTTAGGACTAAGTGTTAAACATCCAAGCGTCCATGGAAGTGTTGCCACTAAGTATGAAATCATGAATATATCATGCCAGCCATGATCATCCGTTGATGTTACATAGGTCCATCCACCACAGGTAAGAGTTCGGAATAGACCCATAAAAGCCACAAATTTCGGTAGTGACTTATTTGGCCTAGCTGTGAGCAGATACCACAGTCCAACTAAAACAAAGCGGGGACCTAACATTTATTTAGTAATTATTTAGGCTTGTATCGCGAGTCATTAATTACCTGATGTGATTGCTATGAAGATCATGAAAAATGAGCGTTCTGGATATCGATCACCTATGGTCGCAGAAACGGACGGAAACCATTCATCAGGATAGCCATAGTATTCATTTTCCACGATTTTTTTGTAGTGAAGCAATATACCCACCAAAAGAGCGCCCAGGAAAGCAGCTGTTGTAGACAATTAGTTAGGACTTATCGTGAGGGTAGAGTGACTTTTTCAGACAATATGCAAGGATAGTATGAGTCCAAGAAACCCATTTTCCAGAAAATACAAGTAGAACATCCTCGTCCTTGTAGCTAGGTGCCATTTTGACCTATGCCAAAGTCCAAACCTAACGTGGTATGAACAATCCACAGTATCGATCAGATGCCCAAGGGAGCTTTGCATAAGCGGTCGGTTGAACGTTAGCCCGACTCAACCACACCACTTATTGTTTTTGGATACTATCCCATGCCTCTAGCAAGTAAATGTGCATTATTGGAAGACCTAATATAATTTTTAACACATGATGTCTGGACCCAGTGATAAAGCCCGTTTTTATCTAGAGCACTCGGTGCCTCAACTTCAAGAATTTAGGCTAAAAAAGATATTTTCCGAGGTTTTTACCTATGCTGATTTTTCTTTCAAGAAAGATAATAATTGATGAAAATTAGGAAGAAATTAAAGCTTTGGTCAAAAAACGGTCTAACTTCGAACATAGAATACTATCTAGAGGATGCCAGCCAGTAGAATTTGCAAGATATGCCGCATGGGAAATTGGCCTAGAAAAGCTGCGTAAGAAAAGGTGTAAGCGTTTACAGATTAAAAGTTTCATGCATAATGGACAAGCAAAGATTCTCAATATCTTTGACCGGGGTACAAAAAAGCATCCAGGAGATATTGCTCTATGGATGTCCTATCTAGAATACTTGAAGGCAGCCAAAGCGAATAAAAGACTTAAGGTAGTGCTGACCTCTGCACTTCGGCTACATCCTACGAAACCAGAACTCTGGCTTTATGCTGCTAAATGGTCCTTGGAATCTGAGATTAATATAAATGGTGCTCGTGAATTTATGATAAGAGGTACTCGGTTTTGCGTAAATTGCAGTGAGCTTTGGACTGAATACGCAAAGATTGAGATGATATATCTATCTAAGATTGAAATACGAAGAAAAATCCTCAAATTAGATAAGCAAACTTCAGATACTACAGTGGTAGACAAAGAGGCATCTTATGACTCAACATTTGACGATTTAAAAGATATGATACCAATACCAGATGCAAAGATGAGTACCTTGCTACCGAATATGGTTGAAGACACTAGTGTTAAAACCGAAGCTGTGAAAGATCATATGACAACTCCAGCACTTAACGGGGCTATACCTCTAGCTATATATGATGCAGCTCAAAAGCAATCATTTTTCTGCGCTTCAGTAGCTGCAAAATTTTTCGATATGTTTACATCTTTCCCGGAGGTCCGCTGTTTACCCCAAATTCTTCAGTGTGTTTGTGAAAGTATGCTAAGACTTTACCCAATTGATCCTTTAACACTAGACTGTTACTCAAGACAACCCATAATCGGTAAGAATTATTCGTCTCCGGAATTTCCCCACGCGCTTGGTGATAGTTTACAACGAATTACGGAATCACTAGAGAAAGTAAAAGATAAATTTCAATACTCCGAATTAACAAGAATTTGGGTCAATAAAATTCTTGATTTTGTTGATTTAGACGCAGGAATTAGAACAGTCCTTCAAAGTGTGTTACGGAAAATTGATTTTACATGAATCTAAATTATATCGAGATTTTCTTCTCAACATATATCGCCTTTACTTACATATCAAATTACTCTTCCAGAAGAAAGATACAGCTCAACTTTGTTTCCTTGATTTAGATAAACAAAAATATAAAAAAACATACACTTCTAGCCATCACAAGTTTTTCGGAGTTAGCCCAGCTCCTGTAACTTTGTTGGATACCAAACTGAGTTTGCTCCTCTTATATTGAATCCTCTCAGTAAATCATACTATCTCCCGAGAAAAGATCAATGCAGAATTCTACGGGTGAAACTGAGTCATATGGCTTTCCATCGTGGGTCAGTGTATCTGTAATTTTAAATTCATTTCAGAGGGGTAAATTGACATGTTCAAAGGTACAATATGATTTGGGCTACAAAGGATTTCTGTATTTTAAAAAATCGCAATCTTAGTAGCAATAAGGAAAACAGGAGACGTGAAATTTTATTTGCGTCTCATCGACTCGATTTGAGGTTTAGGTCTGGAGCTACTTGGGTTTTGGAGATACTGCCTGTTTGGGCGATAGTCGGTAGGTTTAATTTGAACTCTACAAGGGGTTACACGTGGGAAAAATGGGTGGTGGTGGTTACTGTTAATAATCATATGGGTGGGTATTAAGCTTCATGCTTCAATCCTGATAAGCCAAAAGAAGGAATCGAGCCAATTAACATTAAGATCAGTCCCGGGCCTATACCACTTCTGCTCAGTAATTATAGGCTGTTACCTAAATCCCCGCTATTTTATCCCTGTTCAATTTTGTTAGCGGCTTTAAAGTTGCTGGGTTAACAGAGATAAGCGAATAGATCATCTATAATGCAAACGATCTTAAAACACTCCGTCGATAGCCAATTACGCTTTTATTGTCAATTTCCGAATCATAGTAATCTTTCACTTCCCACGATGTATCCACTTGGATCCCAAATTTTTACAACATCTCTGTCTCGTGAGTCTTCAGTATCAAGTGAAACCAAAAAATCTGTGCTAAGTCTTCATGAGATGGAATATTTACCCACTACATTTCTGCTATCGAATATGGAATTCGCTAGGTCTATTGCATGTCGATATATTTGTCACTTGCGGAACATCAATTGGTATTAACTATAGATACTATTTCGTAATAATGAGAAATTATTCTTTCAATTCTACCTCGATGTCTTGCCTTGGTTTTTCCATCCCGCTTGTTACTAGCTAATTGCCAGTCACGACACTATTCTCATGCGTATCTACTGGGAAATTTGTATTTAAATGCTCGGAAAATTACGCATGAATTACAAAAAAAAAAAGATTTGACTCAATATCGATAACCGGATCCAAATATCGAGTTTACTGAGCTTTCCATGTCATCCTTGTGTGTGATTGTAAAGCACATTCTTCTTTTGAATTTATTGGTCATTTTCCTTTGCTCATGTACAATATGCTTTTAATTCTAACTATCTTTTAACCTTTATCGTGAATTCTTGCTGTTGTGTTATTCGCTTTCTCCAAGTCTACAAACTTCAATCCCTCCCGTCTGTTTGCCTTCTTGGGATGAAAAAAGTACTATAACAAACTTGGAACTTTAGAGTTCAAACAGAGACTTTGTTTTAATAACATTTTCAAACGGAGTTCCTGAGGTACCAGTCTATTCATGACTCACAGAAGTAATGTCTTCTTCAGCATCCCATTCAGGTTCAATGAGTAAAGCTGCTATTGGAGGTATAGTCTGTGGAGTTTGTGTTGCGTTTCTTATATTAGGTTTAATTATTTTCGTTTTATTATACCAGAGGAAAATCCGGATGATGAAGAGAACCAAGGAACAAAATTCGATTATTACCCAGGAATTCAAGGCGAATAGATCAGAAGAAGAGAACGAGATTCAAGCACCAGCTCCTCAAACCATTTCACCCCTAAACACAACCTCCCAAGGTATCAGATCGGAAACCCTAGATTCTACTCAGCCAGTAAATAATTTTGATTTCAATTTATTCCCTAATCCACCCAGAGAATATACAATCCGGCAAATACCTGAAGAAGAAGAATCTCTAAACGATACACCCTTAACCTTAAGAACGAATAATGAACAATCTTCCAGCTTAGCAGATTGTTACAAACTCCCAATAATATCCTTCTCGGATAAGGCTTTTCCCATACCGACTTCACTCCTTTCGACACAAGTAACCCTTGAAAGTCCCAATTTGATAGAGGAAGGGGAATTTCAAGATCAATTATCCAATCTTCCTCAAAGCAATCCTATTATTTCACCAAGACCAATTCAAACTCATAAGAGAAAAGCATCCCATTTTGCATCTCAAGGAGAAATATTTGATATAATGTCTGATATGTCTGGATTTAATGCAAATTTGTATCCGGGCTTTTTAATGCCAAGCCAAACTGTGCCTATAGAGGAAAAGGATAGAGAAAGCCCAACGCTAGGAGTAAGAAATCCTGTTAAAATATCTACTGATTCTTCATCAGCCCATCGAAATAGTAATGGATGTTATAGAAGTGACAGTGAAAATAGCAGGAACTCAGTTAACTCGATGGATCGTCATATAATCAGTGACGAGGAACTAGAACGACTAGGAATAGGGCCTAGAATCTAAATCTTTAATCTTTAGGAAAAAAATATTAATGTTTTTATAAACAAAAAAGATAAAAGACACTTATTTTATTCAAAAGATTAGAGTTAATACATTAATTTAATCATATACTTCGTTACATTTTCAAATGCACATGTTATCTATTTGTCAGTCTTTTATTGATATATAAGAACTACTTTAGTCATAATGACTGGAACTTCATGTAAAAAATCGAAAATCGATACAGATGATAAATGGAACAATTACAAATAAGGTCTAATTCTTCGGATTATTTCGAAAGAGTCCACCCTTGAACTCGCCATCTATAATTAAAAATATACCCTCTTGAATTATTCAGAAAAAAATTCATATAATACTTTACAATACTTCACTATTACTAAAATACTTTAAAAAGATAAGATCTGGTTAATATTTAGGCAAGTTTGGTTTACCACCTGTCAACTCTACCTCGTACAAAGCAATGATATAATATTCTCATAATTAAGTCATAGAAATCATTATTCTGATTTATAGAGCCTAAAAGAACATCAGATTTTCGCTTTGCCTTTATATTGTAAAACCGATGTTTTCAGTCTTTATTTGTTTCGGAATTCCTCCATGGCATTTGTTTGTATCAGACTGTATTAATCCGTTTGCATGTTTTCTCAAAGGAATAGCAGCATTAGCATATACGTTTCAAGATGTGTAAATTACAAACGTAATTGTATCAGTATCATGTAATTGCATAACTAGATAACAATCAGATAGATTGTACGTTGATATAAGATCTAGAAAGACAGTAGTAAAAAATTACATAGTTTTTACCATCCAATACTTTATGCACTATCCTAGACACAGGCTTGATTCATCCGGAAATAAAACAGTCAGTCTAGTAATTGACTAGACTTATTTCTTTATTAATTTCCCATCCAGATATGAAGCAGAACTGATTTCGTTGATTGTAGACGTTGAATTAAGAGTGTACTGAGCTTTGAGCACACATCTTCTGATAGACCAAATTTATAGCTTGAGACAAAATTATTTTCCCCCGTAGAACTTACGTACAGCTCTTCCATGATTCGAGAAATGAGGGTGTGAATTATAGTCTCCAAGCGTTGAAGTTCGTTCAAAACAATACGAGCCTTCATTTCGGCTTGTAAAGTTAGATCGATACAATGGTTGCCGATAGTGAGGGGCTGATGGATGACTTTTTCTTTGGATATTTTTTCACACGAAATTTGCGACATTATCTTTGAGCTATGATTCTGATTCTCCTTTTCCTTTTCCTCTAGCTCGCATTCACATGGAACAAAGGCCTGAGACCAAGCAAGAAGCTTGTGGCAGATATTGACTAGAATCAATTGAACTCGAGGTCTTAAAGAACAGGGGCAATCTAATGATGAGCAGAGAAAATTTTCAGCTTCTCTCATGTTCTTTAGTAAGTTATCTGACGTGACAAATGTTTCAAACGAGCCACACGATGATGATGATGATGAAAATAACTCGATATTTTTGATATTTTTTGATAGACAGGAAATGGCTGTCACTTCAGTATAAAATAAACTGAGAATTTCTGTGGCAGTAATTAAACAAGGTTTTGCATGACGACAACAACCTTTAAGGGGTGGTGTCGTAAAGTCAATAAAATTCTTTTAAAATTGTAAGCAACTCATCAATCTATAGATAAATATTTAGGTGATATAAAAAGTATCTTATTTAAACTTATATACATAAGTTGGATGGCAATAATTCCTCGACCATTGCTTCAAAATTTAGTGATTCAATATTTTAAAATTTTGGACCAACTATAATATAATCACTCGACTATGCTTAAATAAAAGAGGACAATAAGTAAAAACAGCTGAAGACAAGCAGAGTCTTAGTTCAAGCTTACATTCTCACTGGTTAAATTGCTGGTCGCCATAAAGTAGTTTTTGGCACCCGCTCTGCTTTTCGTCCTTCGTTACAGTTGCTAATTCAACAAATGCCAACGAAGAAAAAGGCAATAAATATTAAATTAAGTTATTTTCTAAAAAAGTATCTTCTCCCGGTTTTTAAGTCTCTTTTTTACTAATTCAATTAGCTTGGGTAGATGGGGCTAGAATAATGAAAACAAACTGGTCTGGTTTTTCATCTTTAAATATGGTATGCCTACAAAAGGAAAAAAAAGAAAGTATCGGTCATATGTCTACTAACTTAGGAAGGTAAGAGAACATCCCAAGAGAAATAGCACCCACCACTAATGACAGCTGGACTGCTCTAGCGATTTGAAGATAAAAGATGCAGTTGCAATATATCTTGGTATAACATTATTTTCCTATAGAAAAGCCTGTGATTGGCTCGCTGACAAGGAGCAGTCTGATTGATTTTCTCAATGGCGTTACGCTGTAATGGGAAACGGGTCAAGAGAATCAGATCTCTCCACCATAAATGAGTATTGTCAAGCACAAAAAGATCCAGAGCTGCTTATTCATGGATCATGTTATTGCTATTCCCATTCATTTCAGTTCCATTCTCTACTTCCAATTGATTGTCTACGTGGTGCTGTGCTGGTTTTAGCCGAGATTATAGTGAAAAAGAGGGTGTTGACCAATCAATTGGTTCGATATGACGATAGGAGTAGCTGGACAAATGCGTCACTCGCTATATGCTATATGATATTAACTGAATACTGAATAGAATATATTTAAAGGTCAAAATCACAGAAGACGAGATACTAGAACTTCCAGTGACACAAACTTGTGATTAACTAGCAATAGCATTGTCATTTCTTCATTTTTCTATATTTTCAACAATCGAAAGTAAAATACTCTTCCACAAGCTCTTAACCTTCATAGCACGAGTCCTACAACGCTGTAGCCCAGTCACAAAGATTGTAGTATTATCACTGCAAGAAATCTGTCGGAGTCTTACCTGTTCATGCCTGGAGGCAATCTGAAAACGTAGTATTCACGGTCCATAAGTGATAGATAACTCTTATAATAACACGATCGATAGGTAGAATAAGTAAGGTAACGGAGAAAATAAAGATTATTGTTAGAGTTAGAATTAATCAGTAAAACCTTGCCACATCAAATTACAATTAACGTACAACATCATCAAGAAAATCTATCAGAATATTTGAACAGATATCTTCTTGGTATGTGCGTGAGTCATGAAAAGTCTTATTGCATTTACTAAAAGTGCCACACAGCTTGAGTCCTACTACCATTAGGCTTATCGAATTGTATATCGAAGATGTCGCTGCTCTTACCGATGTAAATTGCTATTCTTTTACCGTCGTATCAGAATTTTTAGTTTTTGAACTAACTGTTTTCAGTACTTTTGTTTCTTTTGGGGCCTTCTTCAAGAAACACTAAAATCCGCAAGTCTATTAACCATGAGCCTTGCCTAATAGCTTCAAAATAGTACTATCTTGGTATTTTTTCCTTTTTCTACTTCTGTCATAAGCGAGAACAGCTTTTAAATGCTGTTCGCATATGCTTTGCATGCTTTAAGCTCGCTTGGTAAGCTCACTTGGCCAACTTATGTCCAACTACTTAGCCCCAGTTGAATGGAGGACTAAAAAGTGGAATGGACGATCTGAAGAGTTTTTAAGACTGTTCTTTTAAATAAACGAGCAGTAATACAGACCAACGCATTGTTGACCTCAGTGTGAATATGGAATGGTCGAACATGGGAACTCTTGTAAGTCCTAGTAATTTATAGTAATTTATAGCTATTTTGCCCCAGGTCTGTAGTGAAGCAGAAGTTTTGCCCTGTCATCTCCAAAGGAATTGATGTTCAAGCTCCACAAACTATGCTCTGAAGATCAGTTTGAATAACCTACCACCAAGCCATCGGACCCATCTAACTCCATGTTGATTATCTGATGGTGCTTATTTCCACATGCTTTCTCGAAAATAAACTCGTGGTAAAATTTGTATAGGAAATAAATGAGAAAATAAATGTAGATACACTCAAATTATTTAACTAGAGTGTTTATATTTAGTGTGTTAGAAATCAGATATTGACAGTACTTGCGCATCGTTTGTGGAGTGTGTCGCCTAGTTATCTGAATTAGAGAGCTTTGAAACCTTAATAGATACCTCAACGATCTTAACTACCGCTCGAATGTGTAGCCAGATGACTTCGATAGTCCCTCGCCTTTTCTTTTTCCCCCAAAATAAATCGCAAAATATTTGATTAATTACGAATCTTAAAATTCATATGTGATTATTTGGGGACTAGGTTTTGATACTATTTAGTCAAGCTACAAACGATAATCAGTACAAGCCACTATATAAATGACTCTTCACTAGGCTATTCTCTATTCCGCTACTATAAATGAGCATACCCATGCATAGGGACTTAGTTGCTGCCCGGAATCTACAGTATGGATATTTTATCTGGTCATGAAATGTCTAGTGGTCATCAATCAGGACCTTCTTTGGGTGCACAAATTGAAGATGATGGTACCCATGTAATAGCTCAAATTCAAGAGGCACTCAACATAGCACACAACTCATCTTCAACTAAAGGAGCAAGAGATGAAGCATATGCTTTTTTAGACCAAATAAAATGTTACAATCAAGCCCCCAGTTATGGATTTACATTGGCATCTGATGCTACTCAGCAACCTACAGTGCGACATTATGCATTATCACTTCTTGAATATGCAGTGAAATATAAGTGGTCAGAATATTCAGAAATACACGAGGGAGCATTTCGCGGATGGGTGATTCATCTTACGAAGAATATTTTACCTAGTGATCCAGCATATTTACGCAATAAAATCGCACAACTCTGGGTAGAAGTCGCCAAAAGAAGCTGGTGCTCCTCATGGATGGATATGGATGAACAATTAGTTATGATTTGGAATATGTCTGATAAAATATACAAAGAGTTTGTGCTGTTTACAATTGAGAATCTGTCAGAAGACGTATTTGGAAAAGAAGATATTGCTACTATTATGCGCGGTGATGCTCTACAAAAAGCTTGCGTTGAAGTTTTTGCCCCTTATAAAGCTATCTCCGAGGCTTTTCCGGATCGTGGAAAAAGCGTACCAATACGATTTGGAGATGAGGGATGGCTTGTGCGAATAGGAAAGTTTCTCGATTGTATCCTCGAAAGTAGACACTATGAAAGCCCCGAAAATATGAGATGCGCCGTTAGAGTATTATCAGTGTATAAGTCCGTGATTACATGGATCTTTCCCAAAGCAATTTCTAGCTCCTCTTGTGTAAATAACATGATCAAGTCCCTTGCCGCTTCGAAAATTGAAATTCAAATCGTAAGCTATCTAGTTCTCTGTATACTGTTTGAATATTTACTTTTCCAGGCATCTGTCGAAGCTTTTCATAGTTTATATAGTCGCGCAAACTTGGCCGACGAAGAATTGCCGTCTTTAATTTGTCCTATTCTTTCCGACAAGTCAGTTGATCTACTTCACAAGCTTTTTGAATGGTCCTGTGTTGATCCTCACAATATTGATGAGGAGAAATATCAGTTCTCTAAAAAGTTCTCGGAGGTAGGCTTTTATACCCTAATGATCCAAAAACCTATTGATCAGAGCTCAGATGATCTCAAACCTGGGAATTCTGGTCGAAAAAAAAATCCTCATTATTCCAAATGATTGTGATCTACCCAATTTATTCAATCTCTTCTTTGCCATAACTCGGAGTCTGAGTCTTTTAGTTTCGATCCCTATTCTTCCGATATGGGCAAAGTTACTACAATCTGATAAAATTTTGGAATTACCTGCAATTAACTTATTAATAGCACCTCTACTCGAGCTTGTTAGCTCTCGACTCATTCGATACGATGTAATGCAAAATTATCCCGAAAATCCATCTATGGTCTTTTTACATGAAGATATTGATACAGTTCCTGAAAGACATGCTTTTCTAGCTAATTATCGTCTATATAGTATACAGATAATTGAAATTATAGTTTACAAAAAGTATTCAGAGGCCATCCATCATATATTAAGCCAGGCCGAGCTATCATTGCGACATCTGTTTGACAATAGACCTAAAATTTCTGGTAAAATTGAGATCGCTTTTTTGGGCTAACATACTAATTTTAGAAAGTTGAAAATTACTCGAAGTATTCTCTACCTGCGTTAAAAGTTGATGCACAGTTTACTGTAGTAGAAGTAGCATTGCGAGGTTATGTTAAGTGGCGGTCAGTGAGTGAGCCAAGAAGCCCAGAAGACGTGATTATTATCAACTAAATTATAATCAATGTCTAAGCTGATTGAATTAGGAGCAAACCCGTATAAATTTGGAAAACTACATGGAAGCTTGGTGTGGGCGTATACTTTCTCTGAAGTTCGAGGTCGAGATCCCCATCAACTCTATCTGTGTTACATCTATTCTGATATGTGGTAGGATCCTATCATACGCAAACGACTTTTGCAATCTTCTGTTATATTTTCTACATCTGCGCTTTACCAGAAAAATGATTTTATGCTCAAAGTCTTGGAACAAATTCTGACGAATAAGGTGTCAGAATCTCCACAGCATCATAAGTACACTGAAGCAGTAATGGATATGCAACAGGCTTCTCTCATTGAATTACAAAGATTGGCTTTAAAGATGCCTGATCAACTGCTTGTAATGCTTTGATTTATTCAAGCTGATATTAATACTAATAAAATTCAGGTTGTTTATGACCAACTCGAAAGAATTGTAGAAGAAATAATCGCATCTGGAACTATAGATATAAGAAGCCAGGTGGCTTTTCAAGTATTTTTATTTACCATAATGTGCGTCTGTCAAGTAACCGGAATTCTGATAATCTTTTAACTGTTTAAATAATAGACACCGAAATACTAAGCTGAAGCCTGAGGTCTGTTTTAAAAAATTACAGGGTTTTCTTAACCCAATTCAGAGCCTCTGGCAAGACACAAGCCTAGATCATGCGTTATCATCGTTCGATTTATTTTGTCAAGTTTTAGGAATAGACAGGGTCAAAATGTATCTGATTTCCCGAAGAGCACACCAGATAGAAGACTGGGCCTCGCAACAACTTGATGAGGAAGGTCACGCGATAAAAAAAGAATTAGAAGAACGTTCGAAGGTAATTTCGTACAAACTCTAATTGCTTGAATTATGGCTAATTAATTTAGATTCTTCCGTTACGAACAACAAAAATTTTTTTGCAATATTCTACAGACAGACTTGATCCAAAATCACCTAAGCTTCAAATTGCCCGAGGCTTATGGAAAAGTTCAATACCTGTATTGCTACCAAAATTGCTAAATTTTCTTAGGTTAGTCATTATGGTTGACGAAAAATTGATAATGATTGATTAGATTATAGATATGCTCATACATTTCATAATTCCGAGAATTGGACAGGGCTCCCACCTGAGATGGCTTCGATTGTTTCTCGTATCCTCTCAGATAGATTCTGGCAAGCTGGGATCTCTGAAGGAAGTAAAGACGAATTTTACGCACGAGTTTCTGAAACCAGGTCTACACTAGAAGGTCTTGCATCAACAATTCGTAGTTGTGTACGCGCGATTCGGGAAAATACTTACAGTATTTTTCAATATCTTAGTCGATTTGATGTGGATTTTTATGGTTACAATGAGCTGCCTGGACCTCTAGCCCATTCACTATTTGTAGATGCTCACTATTTATCGTCTCATCAATTCATCAACTTACTTCAGATTACCCGACTATTGATTGAAGAATGTCCTGTCGAGCTTCGAGCCCACTTTATCCCACCGATTCTGGCAACCTGCTATGTACAGATTGATACTAAGTGTACGACTCAGTGGAGAAAGATTTCTATCAGGCAAGATGCCGCAACAGTGGCTCAAAATCTCACAGATGAAATGAAGCAAGAAAGCCTTCTTCGACAAGTTACGAATATAGCTGTTGTAATGATTGCTAGTTTTCTAGAACCTTCAAGTGCCAGTGAGATGAATATTCATCTATAACGTAGAAGTATATTTGCTAACGGGGTATAGATAACTCTGCTCCCAAAAATTGTTCTTCTCTAAGACCTGATACTGATCCATCCTTTCCATCGATGCGAGAATTTTGTCTGTCATCCCATGGTATTGTAGAACCAGTTTTGACCTTCCTGTCCCATGCGATTGAAATGCGTGATACCAGAAGTTGTGGTACTGTTCTACGTATTTTCCGATCAATCATCCCCGAATTTTCAAAAACGAGGCCTAAGTTAGATGGAAAAGAAGATACACAATTTTCGGCATCCATCCGCGAGTATATCAGTTATAATGTTCTTATGGCTTGTATATCATCGTTAAATGAGCCATATTTTGTAGATCTCCAGAGAGACATAATTAACTGTATTGTCTCAATTCTTGAATGTTATAGTGAAGATAGTACCACACCAAGACAGGTATTACTCAATATTCCTAAGATTGAAGAAGCGGCTGTTGATAAATGTCTCCAAAACATCAAAAATCCATCCATAGAAATTAGGCAACAGCGGGCTCTAGTATTGGACTTATTGAACGACATTAAGGGGGTAAGTATTAACGAGCAAGGTCGTATTAGCAAGGCTATTGCTCCAACCCGAAGAAAGGAACGAAGTAGGATGCAACAAGCATTTATGACTGATTCAGCTGCAACCGTAAAATCTAACGGTAGTCCTGCATTGGAGTTTGTCGCTAATCTATTTAGCAACGAATAAGTTGACCACAAAAATAAAGGATTACATTTAAGTGATCAAAATGTATTTAATTTCGGATTTGTTTCATAGTTTTATCTTACGGTTTTTTTGAGGACTAAGCACACAGAAAGACCTAAAAACAACTGTAAAAACAAGGTAAAAAAAGGGTTCCAAGCAGCTCAGACACATAATATGATGTGATAAGAGATATTGCTTCTTGAATATCTGATAAACAGATTATATCTAAAAAGATGTTCTATTAAATTTCAAGTTGTTTTGTAAAGGCGCTAAGAAAGATGTCTTTATTCTCAGGGTACAAATAATACACACCAATTACTATAATGTAAAAGATAATAATTATCTCACCTTCTTAATAATATTTTATCATTAAAAAACAAAGCTTTCTGAATACCCTGAGACTGTTTACTAGATAATGTTTTGAGGGGCTTCATACAAGGCACCTTAGCAAAACTAAATCTTGTTGATTTGGTTGTAATTTCAGTCTAATCACCCCCCTCTCCAGAGAGTTGAATGATTAAATTATTGTTGATCATTTTAGCTAATAACTAATATGACCAAGAGCTAAATTGCCAAGTGTGAACCCCCTCTAATATGTCCTTGAATATTGGGCTCAATCATTAGTGGTGATTGGTATTGTTGTTGTTGTTGTAGGGGAGGGCAAGTTGTGGGCGCATAATATATGGTGGAGTAGCACAATAAAATTGCCGGGCCCCCCCCCTCCCCCCAGCCTTGAGGGAGGGGAGAGTGGGGTTGAAATGAAAATACGTTAATTACTTACCTTATATATTATTTATACTACGGACACAACCAATTGATTGTGCTAAGGTAATATTTATATATACTAAATTTTTGATTATAATGTTAGAATGAAGGTAGTGGAAGTAGCAACAAGTATTAGACTGCAAGGTTTCACGTAGATAATTTGGGTTTCATGAATACAATAACCTTTTTGTCTGAATAGTTATTGGACTCGTAGTTGACGAGCCTTTCAAGCTTTATTTTAACCCCCCCCCCCCACAAAAATACAAACGCTGATCACTACGATGTGATTTTATTAATCATATCACGTGACCCATTTTTGTATTTTTTTTCTTAATTGATAACATTTTAAGCTGAAAATGGTGTGCAGGCTGCTAAGTAGAAAGCATGACAAGTTATCCTTATTTCTATACTATTCAATATTTTTATATGCTCATCTTTCATAATAAGCAGTATGTCCTTCAAATTATCTTGAAAAAAAAAAAACTTCTCCCACAGCCAATCATTCTTGCGTTGAGCTCTACGTAAATACCTAGGTATTTAGAGATAATGTTGAGCTTTCTACGTTTATGGGGGGTTAAAGGGGAAAAGTAGTACGATGTAAATATAGTGGGTATTCCTATGTGGTTGTGCTTTACGCTTTGTCTTCTGTCATTATCAGAATTTCTTGAACCCTATAGGCGTTAATGTCTTTTTTGGCTATCCCTAGTCTTCCTCAATACTCTAAAAATTTGAACATCTTAGTTTCATTAAATAAAAAATAACTTTTTATCACTCCAAGTTTCTAGGCCCTCTCACGCCTTTTTTACTTTTTCCATCATATAGTCAGTAGGTGTTCTGAAGTTAAAAAGCGACCTTGTTGCGGAAATTTTGTAACAGGGCAATCTCGTGTTATTTTTCAATGCTCAGGATGCCCACGATATTATATTACAGCATCGATTCATTAATCAAACCATAAGTTTTGTTAAGGCGTTATAAATTATGTATGGAGAGAAACGAGATTGGAGAAACCCTGTATCATTTGTTAGGTTTTTTTGCTGCTATGATTACTAGGCTGCTATTTTCCAGAAATAGATTTCGAGATTTAGTGCTCTTAACCACTGTGCTATCACCGCCAATTTAGCAAGTACCGTATATTCAGTCTCGCATGCACTTTGAGCGGCGACTGTTTGTTTATTGAAGCACCAGGCGATTGGCAAATTATTTATTAGAAATAAAATGCCTGAGGTACCTTTAGATGAGGTGGTGTTTCCCCAGCTACTGTCGGAAGAGGCATTGAGGTATGGTGTTCCTTAATTGGAAAAGGAAAGAGATGCGGGTTTCGTTCGTGACATAAAACGAATCAGATGTTTGGAAATATCTAGGCTTTATTGTAACAGCAGAAGAGGGTATCTCAGTCGATCTAGGAAAAATGGACGCTATAGAAAAGTGGGAATATCCGCGGATCCAGACAGCGGATCGTATCAACAACTCGAGCGAGAGGCTTTGTTAATCCATCAGCAAGCATATTTGCTGTTGGAATATATTCGATTTTGAGCTTTCCTTTTTCAGATAGGTCTCGAACATGATGATAGCAAACATCAATATGTTTTGACCGTTCATGAAGTTGTGGATTCTTAACCAATGCAATCACCCCTTGGCTATCTCCACGCATGTCAACTGTTCGGGCGTTTGCACCTATGTATTCGGGCATTTTAAAATCTCGGAATATTTGGGCTGCCCATTGTCCTTGCATAGCATATGTAGATTGTGCTATATATTCCGATTCACAGCTCGATCTTGCTACACATCTTTGCTTCTTGGGCATCCTGCAAAAAGGCCCTCCATAAGACATTCCTACTCCCCCTGATACACTTTTCCTATCAGCCATGTCACTTGCCCAGTCTGCATCCGAGTAAATTGTGAAGTGATTATTATGATCTATTTCTCTTGGTCCAAATCTTAACCTTTGTTGTACTGTGGATCGAAGGTATCGCATCGGCTCCTTAACACCTTGACCATGTCGAATAGCTGGGTTACTCATACTTCTTGCAAGGCCTCCAAGGACAAATTCCATGTCAATGCATGGCATACATTAGGCTACCAATCATTTTTTGGTAAGATTTGATGTCAAAACTCTCTTCATTCTCAGCTTTAGGATGCAGTTTGTCGTAATTTGCAATTGGGATTGTCTTCTTCTTATATTTACAGTGAGTAAAGCCAAATTCCATCAATATTCGATCAAGATATTGTTC